>WUAM01005615.1:205372-281198 GCA_024336885.1 Actenoides hombroni
AAAGGAGAGAGAAAGGAGAGAGAAAGGAGAGAGAAAGGAGAGAGAAAGGAGAGAGAAAGGAGAGAGAAAGGAGAGAGAAAGGAGAGAGCAAATAGTAGATCCTGGCCATACAAATCACTGCCGTTTGAAACATGAATGCATGAAAGTGATGAAAAATAAATAAATAAAAAGCAGCTGTGTTTATTGACCCCCACAGACCACCACCCAGGACACCTAGCTGAAGGAAGAGCAAGCCTTCTGCCACTTGCAATGCTTTCCCTCGTGCCTGAGGAAGTCCAGCCCGCCAACGTTTGCCCAAGCTGTACACAGCTTCACAGACTTCAAGACTTCAGGTCCAATGGGAAACAGAACAAAGCTTTTTTTCCCCCCCCACCGTGTAATTGGCAGTATGAAAAAATACAACTGGACTTTCCCCATTTAAACAAAAGCATATTGTGCTGCTCACCATAACGAAATATTTAGGAGGAAAAAGCATTCCCTGGAGAGGTTATTAATTGTATGTTCCCTTGGAAATTACCACTGGCTTTGTTAAGAGCAGAAACATCACAGAATGGGTTGGGTTGGAAGGAACCTTAAAGATCACTGAGTTCTAAACCTCCTGCCTCAGGCAGGGACACCTCCCTCCAGACCAGCTTGGTCAAAGCCCCATCCAACCTGGACTGGAACATGTCCAGGGAGGGGGCAGCCACAGCCTCTCTGGGCAACCTCTTCCTGTGCCTCTCTACCCTCAAGGGAAGGATTTTTCCCTACTAATCTCCATCTACCCTCTTTCAGTTTAAAACCTACACCGCCTGAATCACTGGACCTCCTGATAAAGAGTCCCTCCCCATTTGTCCTGTAGGCTCCCTTTAAGTTCTTGAAGGCTACTAGAGGGTCTCCCTGGAGCCTCCTCTTCTCTGGGCTGAACAACCCCAACTCTCTCGGGCTGTCCTCAGGTGCTCCAGCCTTCTGATCATCTTCATGGTCCTGCTCTGGATCTGCTCACGCAGGTCCACGTCTTTCTTACACTGGGGGCCCCAGAGCTGAAGGTGGGGTCTCACCAGAGTAGCGTAGAGCAGAAGAATCAGCTCCCTTGACCTCCTGACCATGCTGCTTTTGGTGCAGCCCAGGATACAGCTGGCCTTCTGGGCTGCAAACACACATTGTGGGCTCATGTAGAGTTCTTCATCCACCAATGCCCCCCACCTCCCTCTCCACAGAGCTGCTCTCGATCCACTCATTGCCCAGCCTGTATCTGTGCTTGGGATTGCCCTGTGCAGGACCTTGCACTCAGCCTTGTTGAACTTCACGAGGTTGCCACAGCTTCCCACCTCTCCAGCCTGTCAAGGTCCCTCTGGATGGCATCCCTTCCCTCCAGCCTCTCACCACATCACACAGCTTGAGGTCACCCACAAACTTGCTGAGGGTGCACTCGATCCCACTGTCTATGTCTCTGACCAAGATGTTAAATAATACTGGTTCCAACACGGACCCCTGAGGGAAACCACTCGTTACTGGTCTCCTCCTGGACAACGAGCCACTGATGGCAACTCTTGGAGTGCGACCCATCCAGCCAATTCCTTATGCACCAAGTGGTCCACCCATCAAATCCACGTGGCTTCTGTTACTTAACACACTCCTGGGACTTTTAGATGAGAATCCAAAAGATATTTAAACCACAACCAGTCATTGTATTTAAAAACCATGCACATATATCATGAACGGATCCAGGGCTGACAACTCCTCTGGATTTCACTCTCAGAGTCACAATATTTTAAGACATCCCTGAAGGTTCAGCTCTGGTTACCTGGACATATGATTTGTTAGACACCCATGTGAATTCTGGAGATAGTGATTTCAAATGTTCTGTTTTGCCAACATCTTGAAAGTGCAACATCAGATAATGACACTTGAAAGAGCACTGAGATACTAACAGTTGATTAGTAAAGTTGTTAATAAATCAGACAATGGTAACCATCTGCTAGAAGATCAGGTCATTTTTTGAGAGCATAATAGAGTTGTCTACCAAAACTGTCAAATCCCAACAAGGTATATTAGCTTCTTTTGGGGGAAAATGCAGAATTCCTCTCACGTTGAAGGAAGTGGAGAGTCCTGTTTCCAACACTGGAACAGAGTTCACCACAGATCTCCAGTCCTACCCTGGGAATGGGGAACGTGTCGTGTAGGAACTGGCTGGGTGCTGCACACAGGCTCCATAAGGCATTAAAGGAGGGGGGGGGAAAAGGCAAAAATCATAGAATCACAGAATGGTGGGGGTTGGAAGGGACCTCTGGAGATCATCGAGTCCAACCCCCCTGCCAGAGCAGGGTCACCCAGGGCAGGTTGAGCAAGATGTTTTGGCCTGGCCTCCAAAGCAGAAAGTGCTCCTTCTGGGAGAATCTTCTGCAGAAGATTCAGGACAAGAGAAGGTTCCCAGCAGGACCTGTCACCTTTACCTCCCACAGAAGTTATACCCAGACAAATCCTGCCTCTGGCAGAGCTGGCACCAAAACTGGTACGTTTACACCATCACAGTGCTGTACCACACACAAACCAGTCAGCTGGGCTCCTGAGCAGCAAAACATCAGCACAGAATCACACAAACTTCTCTGCTCCACAGCCAGCCTGAGTAAACAATTATGTCACAGCTGTCCTGCAATTATTCATTGAGATCACAACCCAGAGCTTTCTAAACAACAGTGAAATAACTCCAGTAACTGTGTCCCTGACGGGGCTGATTGCTGCTGTACGACCAGAACAAGGCACTGTCCCCACACCAGTCACCGTCCTGATCTCAACCACTGCACAGACTTCTGGTTTGCTGGAGTTCTACTGGAAACTGGGCCTTCTGCGAGGAATCACAGAACCAACCAGGTTGGAAAAGCCCCTTGGGATCATCGTGTCCAACCACGCAGGAGTGCAGGGCTTCCCTGGACAGTCCCTGGAGTTGTGCCTCATGCAGGTCAATGGATCTAAGTGGGATCTCCTCTTCTAGTTAGGACTGCAGGTGGTACTGGTACCATTCTCTGAGTATGACCAACAGCTCTTAGCCAGAAAAAGCAGATCCTTCCCTCCCTTCCAATACTGGGAAAACCAACTGAAGTTGACCTTTCCCAAAACATTTCTTCATTAGCCAATTGTTAAGAATCTTTCCCAAGACAGATGGCACAAGAGCTAGTCATTTTTCTTCCCCCTGCTTCGTTTCAGACAGAACAGCGGGATATGCACAAGTGGGCAAAGGTGGGGAGGAGGGAGACAGCTCACTCACAGGCTCCAGCTGAACAAACAACTCTTGCACGGTCAGACCACCACCACCACTGGTGAGGCAAAACAAGTTTTTGTCCCAGTGCAAAGCCCAACACGACAGAACTACAGCCAACAGAGCAGGGTTTGTGGTCAGATCACGCTGCAAGGTGATACCCAGAGACACTGCCTTAGGCACAGCTCTCCATTTCCCTTACAGAAAGGTAACACGTGTGTTGATGGAGCTGACTGGGAAAGACATTTTATCTAGCTGATCATGCCTGTCAGTCTACCTGCTTCCATAAGCTGAAGCCAAGGAGCTCTGATATTTGGAAACCATGGCAACACATCCTTTTGGCTGGTAAAAAGTGAGCAAAGAACAGTCATTGCTGCTGCTAACAGAAAAAAAAATATATTTGTTTTCCAGAAAGAAATGATGAAGTTCTTCCAAAACCAGTCACCCCAGACCTCCAGACATCAACATACGGGCAAAATTACCTTTGCAACTAACCTGCCTTTCCTGTGCAAGAGTAGAGAAAATCAGGACTCAGCAAGGGAAGGAACATATGATCTCTGTTTTAAACCAGGGCACGGTCCAGCTGGCTGCAGAGACTCTGCCAGACCAGTTCTTCATTGCAGGTCTCTGCCTTATACAAGGAAGGACTAGAAGGCAACAGTCAAGCTCTCCTGGGTAAATTCCAAATTAAGGCTCCTTCTGCTACAAGGAGATGACCAGCCTTGCTGCCACTTGGTACCAATTGGTCCTAACCATAATTAGAGAGAACACAGACTTCACCAACGCAAAAGATGTGGGATATTTTAACCAACAAAGCTGAACTTAAAATAAAAATAAATTTTTACAAATCAAATTAATAAACTAACAAATTGGGTAAGAAAACCTATTTCCAGAAAGGCAAAGCTCTCAAAACAAAGGTTTTGAGCCAGAATCAGGAGAGTCCATGAAGGCTGACATTGCCTCCTGAAGCAATGCCTCATTCTGGCTAAGAACCTATTGAACAAGTTAAATTATCTTAAATATACAGCACGTTTTAGGCTATAACTTTTTTAAGAGAAAAGAGAGAAAAGAGAATAAAAAGAGAAATCTTCTATACTTGGCTTATGCAAAACCAAGTTTAAGTTAAGAGAAATGAGATTCAATTAATTTTTTGTGGGCTCTTAATCACATTGTTGGTGATCCTCTCTGTTGCTTGATTTTTCAGAGGTAAACATTTGATTGAACAAGAAACCAAAAACTGTGAATTTCTTTTGTAGTGACTACCTTGTCACTACAATTTATTGCTATGTTCAAATTAAAACATCCTCAATTAAAAATCACCTCCTGCAAGGCATCACTAGTAATAAAGTACAACTCTGGTTCCCTGGAGGAATCTATGATTAAGAAAACTAAACTCCTAATTGTTTAGAAATCCTAAAGGCTTGAAGGCTCATGAGAAAATAGTACAGATACTACAGCACTTCTTTTTAAGCACTGAAACAGCAAATTATATATTTAATTTTTTTTGTTAATTAAGCCTAAGGCAAACCAAAAATCAAATTACATAACTGAAAGAAAATCATGAAATTTGGTTAAGAATACCTGCAAGACTCTGTACTGGGTAACTCCAATTTAGCATGGCCACAAGTCCACAGAAAAGAGGACTTCAGATGCTGGACATCATGAAGTAGATATTTATTTATTGCCTACACCTTACAGAAAGGGTAAGAAAAGCAGCTCAGCAGCCCAAAAAAAAAAAAACCCAAACCAACATATTAATAGAACAGAAGTGAGAATCTAACTTTTAACTTGCATTTGCATGAAGCATCAAACGTTGGAGAGCACGACTGAGGTTAATTCTGCAATTCAAGTGTTCATACTTGACAATGGGAGAGGAAGAGACATATTTCTTTTAAGAAAGAAAATTGAAAGTTAAGAAATAGCTTCACACTCCAAACTTGGACTTCAAAACTGTCTAACTCAGTACCTGTCACTTCATGTGATGAGCAGCAAGCACTAATACACAGCGGATCACAGGAATCTGACACCGCAACCATTTTTAACACCCAACGTTCGCATCCAAGTGTCAACATTTTTCATCTCAGCTGAGCTGAGCCTCCACATTTGGCATGCACAGGATTTCTAGAAGGACTCAATCTAGCACCCAAGAAACGGACTAAAAGTCTATAATGCCCATGGGAGGAAAAACTCATTATAAAGGTTGAAAGGATTTAGAAATACAGAAGCTCTCGTTCTTCACCAAAATCCAACACCTCTACTTCCTCAGGGTACTCTTAGAAACAAAGTTGTTCCTACAGATGCTCTGCACCATCCCACAGTATCTTTGCAAACATACTGTATTGCCCTGTGTTCGAGTGATACAGGCTGCTTGGTATGGCCATGGCAGAAACTCCAGAAGCTGCTCCTTCATCTTCTGACTTTTCTTCTTCCTCAATCCTCGGTACGGCAGGAGCATCTGACGAGAGCTCGTTCAAAATTTTTCTACAACAGAACGTAAAGAATTTTATGCGTTTGAAATTCTGTATCCAGGAGTAAACTCGGTCACTGGCTTTTAGCAGACAGGTGTGCTGTGACAGGTACCCTGCCTTCAAAACCCAGCTAAAACCAGCCTGAAAGGTCCTTACCGGTATGAAGGCCTTCTTGAAAGGATTTCCCTGCGTTTCTGAGAATCACTTAGCCCTTCTGAGTCAGCAGATTCCTCTGCAATCGATGCTACCTGTAATAGCAAAGTTTCTGAAATTCATAACTTCATTAAAAAAAGATAACAGAGTAAAAGATTATTTAAAAAAAAAAAAAAAAAGTCTTCAATGTGTCTAGGAAGTTTGTGGACTTATTTAGCATTAATCATGTGATCTTGGACTTTTTTCCCCAACCGAATCAGAAATACTGATATTAGCAATGCATAGCTACTTAGATGACACCTTCCATTTGAAAAAGAAGAAAAGAATTAAAGAAATCAATATAATTCAGGTTGGTTTTTTTTTTGAGAATGACACCCAGAAATAGCAGTGAAGACAGAAGAGTTCTTTAAGTGTAAAAATACGATACAATTTAATCAGCTTTTAAAGTGAAGTTAAACATTTATAATACAGGATACTGCAGTAATGTACCTTAAATAGCAACGTACAATACAAAAGCCTCTTCACGACCACACCAAAGCTATTCAGAAGATAAGTTTATTTAACTGTACACATTTATTACAGTTATCATCACATATTCACGAATACAGATAAATTGCTCAGCAATACTGTGCAAACCTCTGACAAGCCCACGATGCCTTATTTTCTCAGGTCTTTATTAATAATATTTTCACAGGTTCTTTACCTCTTAGAATTACCCAAGACAACGTTAAGGCCTTGAGCTGAATCCCACTCTTTACCAGCAACTACCTTATCACTCAGAACGGAAAGTACTGATGGAACAAGGAAAGCACACTCTTTTCTTGATTCATTTAACTACTCACAACTACTTGTGTGTAAGATTTCCAGCTGAAACAGTGCAGTCAAGTTAGTATGAGGAGTGACCTTTTCACATGCAGACAGACAAGCCTGCAGTTTCAACTTCAAGCACTGTCTTAAGCTGCACTGACCAAACAAGAGTTCAGGGACCAGAAGGCTCAAGTTTTTGATGTGGGTGCAGAGGAGGCTTCTCTGCAGCTCGGGAAGACAAGGAGGAGAAGAAGAACTACTGCAGCTGCCAGGCCTGAGTGCTCAGTGCTAGAAACAACTCCTGCATAACCCAGTAGAAAATGACTGCTGGAAAGCTGGGGAAATTTATGGCCCTGAGTCACCCCAACCCAAACCTATAAAACTACCCCTCGAAAGAACTACAGGCTATTGTGGAATTCAATTGTCCCTCTGCTTGTTTATTTTATTACATTCCAGTTCTGTGTAAAAATCTTTACTCATTTTGCTGCACAATACACAAGAAACATCATTAAAATTTTATGCCTGCCTACCTGAAAAAAAAAAAAGACTGCCTAGAAATAATGACCACATGTCTACAGCCATATAGCTCCAGACCAGACTTCAGAGCTGCCTGGCAGAGGTACAAGAGCTTCGAGAAGTTTGCATCCATCCTTTTGCAGGGTGGATCAATGCTGACCAGCAAAGAGATCTCCTGCAAGGCACTTGTCTCCAGTGCCCCACGGTGATCTGTTTGTGGATTGACCTTCAAGGTTCTGCCACAAACCTTTGAAATTAAGACAGTGTTAGCCAGTCTGGGCATCCCACCTCAAAACAGAATGCTCCTTTTACAGGGTGAAACAAAAGGGTGGGGAAGCAAAGCAAAGCAAATCTGTATGTCCCAGGACAAACAGCAGGAAAACAAGACCTCAGTGCCTCTTAACCTTCCCATTCCACTCAGGGTTACCAACAGCCACCCCTAGTTTGTGAAGAGGGCCAAAGTAGTCAGGAACAGTCATACTTTGGTAAGAAGGGAAGGAAAACCACAAGACAATTTGAGCGTTTTAATGTGGAAGACAATTTTTTCTGAAAGAAATTTCAACAGTTGTGATTTTCATCAAGACAAAGAGATAAATGCAATGTTTCACCTTGTTCTCACAGCAAACAGCCACATTTGCAATGCTAACCAACGGAAACCATTGGCATTTCTTCCTGGACATTATTCAGACTTCAACTTTACCACGTGGCTCTGTGTTTGAACAAATTTCACTCTGAGCTCATGTTAGCCTGCCAATACCTGATGCATTACAGGAGGAAGCAAGCAGACAAGTCAAATAACCACCTGAACTTCAAACCCTCCTACAAGTAAAACAACTTTAACAACACAGTAAGCAACACGATATAGATAAGTAATTTATTCTTTTCTTTTTTTTTTTTTTTTAAATCCAAAAAGCAACAGCATTATAAGAAAAGATTTTGAACATCTTCCAGTTTAAAGCTGCAGGTGTTTGGGGGAGAGGTCACACAGGCTTTAACATCAACCTTCAGCATACTTTTTTTTCTTTTTTTTTTTAGGATTAAAGTAAACTGAAATCATTTCCCAAGTTCCCCACTGTCTGGCAGAGATAGGATATCAAGTTAAAGCCAAATGATCTGGAGGAAATGCCAGGTGGCAAGATAAAGTACTTAAAGAGGATCACAGAAAGGCTGAACAACCTCTGTAATGGAGTCTTTTACAGCATCTTCAAGTCCTCACCTTATTTGCCATTAGCATGCTCAAATGAAATCAAAGCAAAAACCTGGAACTAACTAAACTTCTTGTCAAAAGAAAAAGACAGGAAAGCTAAGACAGCCAGAGTTCACTCAACACAACAAATAATTGACCTCTGCTCCCCTAAGATGACACAGCAGCAACTGGCAAGAGATTCCAGAGAAATTGCTCCTCCTGAGCTTTGGAGCAAGTCCTCTCCTTTTGCATGTATATCCTGACTATATTGACTCCAAGAGAAGCAATGACAGAGGCTGGGAATGACTGTAATATGCTTACCTGATAAAGTTCATTCTGGTGAATTACAGTTTGAAAGAATCCCATTTAAAAAGTATTTATTTTGCCTACTCTGATTTGACTTCAAGTTCGACCAAGCCCAAGTCTCTTGACATCTACTGCACCTGTTTCAATAGGGACCTAGAATTTCAAAACCATACCAGGTCCCACTGCTTACAAATAAAATGTTCACTCTCTGGCCAGGGTTTTACTCTCTGTCTCTAAGATAAATCATACTTACACGTGCCTGTTTATTTATTACATCTGAAAGCTATTAAGAAGTCCCCAACATTAAAGGTGGCTTCTGGAGAAGACTGAGAACACAAGTCTGTTGCTCAGCACATTGCAGTGACTGGAGGTAAACCAGCTGACACACAACAGGTACCTAGCCACTCATTAGAGAGATCAATTCTGTCTGCAAAAAGCAATTTGGTTGACATTTCACAATGAGATTTGCAGAAAACTTGAGCAAAGGCATTTCTAGCTACAACAAAAACACGACTGGGAGGCTGTGGCATTTTCAAACCACTGCAGTTCATTCTCTCTAGGGGTTTTTTTTCATTATTTAAATCTTCTGAAAACTTTTTAAGCATTTTGCACTGCTCCCTGTTTTCCAACATCAGCAACTTTATACATGGGAAGAGTTGTAAAAAAAAAAAAAAAAAAATACTGGTTATTTTGAGGCTGCCCTTATTTTTGGTCTTTAATATCCCCACCCACAAAAAGCAACACCAGATGCTCAAACAGGACCTGCTAAAATCAACAAGGAATCACGTGGCTGTGAAATGTTTACTGCCATTACACCCAGGTGCTCGCCAAAAATAAAGCACAATACACTTGCAAATTTGTGAGCCTGTAGTCTTATTAGAAACATTGTTAACAGCAGTTAACAAAACCAGAAAAACTCCAAGGTAATGCTAAATTAAGGCTACGTCATTACACCGATTGGCTTCTGCAAATATTCAGGGTTCCAAGACACAGTATCTTCAACAGGAAGCGTTAAGGAATCACTACACAATGCTTGTAGAGCTGCTGCTGGTTGGCAGCTTGCCACCTTCCCCCCCCTCCCCTCCCCATTTCCTGCACCTTGCCACACTGGTAGGAATGAAGACAAACTGGAGATGGAGTTGGAGGGGGAGGGAGGGGGAGGGAAGAGTTATGAAGTACCAAATATTGATGAAAATGTAACAATAAAAGAGCTAACCTGAACAGCTTGCATATGTGGTGACTGAATGACTGAGGGCTGTGTGGCTTGAATGACACCCTGGGCATGAACAGTTTGACCAGTAGGCAACTGCACTACAGTTACAGCTGGAGATCTTCTTCCAGCACTTGATGCAGCTACAGAAACCTGCAAAAATTACAATCATCACGTTTAAGTAACACGTCTTCAGATGTCAGCAAATGCTTTTAGAAGTGATACTAAAAGGAACCGGGTTTGATATCTAATATAGCTTAGATGTGTAGGATTATCACACACAGAAATACACTAGTTGTGCTAGGAAAGGGTGTGTATCTTTCCAAATGGTAGGGAAATCTTCAAACTGTCCCCCATCAAACTGCAAATATTGCTTCATCTTTTTTTTTTTATGGTGTTGTTTTTTTTCTTCAGAGACTTCACAGGGGGTTTTTTCAGTTAAAAACACCCCTGAGCTATCACACACTAAATCTGCTGTCGCTAGCAGGAAGGTTAGGAAGTACATCAAGAAATGTAGCAAAGAATATCACTGTTCACTGAAGTGGTATGGAGCTGCAACAGCACGCGGGGCAGAATGTTCTTAGTCAGGAAAAATAAATTAAAAAAGCAAAACAAAACCAAAAAAACCCCCCCACGTAAAACTGCTTTGGTTTTGCTTTCAGTAGCAAGAAGGTTAGTGTGAACTTGTGCTTTCCAGATAGATGTCTCAGGAGATGCAAGAACTTTTCAGATAGCAAAAAAAAAAAAAAGAAATGTTAAAGCAATACATGGATTTGTAAATGGGCTTTGTTCAATACAGAGAGAGAAAAACAGAGCCAGAGAGTTTGATCCAGCAAAAATGAAGCAGCTGTATTTTCTTTAAGCTTAGCATGGCTGAAGAAGGTGTTCAGTTTAGGAATAATCTGATCCCTTCTTCTGATGACGTTCTAGAGCACACACAGCTTTCCCTTAGCTCTCAACTCTCAGCACTGAGGATGACTCAGTTGTGAAACAAACACCTATGGGCTAAGAAATAGATCATTATTTATGCTGTTAAGTCTACTAACAGAAACAAATACTGAAGCAAAAGGAAAATATGATTGATTTCAAAGTTCTGTGCGAGGAAACATCTCTAAACTCAGAGAAGGAAACCAGTGACAAACATAAATCATACAATAAAAAGAGGCACTGTGTTTTTCTAAGTAAACTACGTTGAAAACCCCTTCTTTCTATGTTCTGCGTGTGCAAGAATAAACTGAGACTTACGATTCTGATATTATTCCCTTCCTAGCTTGATTCTCAGCTCCAAAAGGTATTGGGTACAAGCAGTAACAGTAAAAAGAGATGAAACTGAGAAGAAAAACATGATGAATCCTGAATATATATTTAAAAATAAAGAAAGTTTTTTATTTTTCTATATTCACACTGAAGGGTTTTTTGAATTCCAACTCATCCCTGATCCATATACCATTGCTTCTCTGGGAAACAGTTTTTTGAGGCAAGAGAAAAATTTTAACTGCTATTAGGATGGACTATTATAAAAAAGAAAACATATGTTGGTTAAATTATCTTGAAGAAACAATGTTTCTAGGAAACAGAGACAGGATCTTGTCATTGCATTCATTCTGTAATTGTTCAATTGTTTTAGGAAACTGAACTGCTTTTCAGGATATAGAACAATTGAGAGCATTTCTAACCCCAGAACGAAAACAATCATCCCTTAAATGGCATTACATGGCAATATGTAAATAGGACATACAAACCTTCTTCCCAACCTATACAACAATCTTGACTATTATCATGAGAAATTTAACAGAAACAGGTACTGGAGAGTCAGATCTAGAAAGTCTCAAAAGATCTGAAAAGCAGGATCTATTTTGTGTCAAAGCTGACCTCACTCTAAACCCAAGCTTCAAGAAAGGAGCAGGGAGCAGTCTAAATATTTACAGATCACACTGACTTTTCAAAACATTACAAGGGCAATTTCACCAAATCTTTTGATTTACTGCTCCCTCTGCGAGCGCTGCAATCTGATACAATGCTCTGTGGATCAGAAAGAATTTTCTGAGTACAACACACACAAAACAGTACAAGGTGAACAGCTTAGGAGTTTGTTTTTGGTACACAATGGGTCAGGCATATACAAACAAGAAGTAATCCGGTACTCAAGATTAAGAAACACTGCATTCATTTATAAGCTTCTTATTCAGCACAACCACACAAGACAAAAAGAAAACCACACTCTTGTAGAATAAAGATCACAATATCACAAGAGAAATTTTGTTCTCATTAATTCAGATAACATTAAATGGGAGGGGAGGGTTCAGGGAAGAGGAGACGATAGCATTTTAAAACTGGGTCTAACCCAAAGTGATTTATTTGTTCATTTATATCTATTTTGAACAGTTCAGTTTGATTTGACCACTGTTTGCCAAGTTTCCACAAACGTCCAAAGGTTACACATTTAAAATGCCTGTGATTCTTTGGTATTGTTTTCCATAACCAAGACTGAAAAAAAAACCCCAACTTTCCAGCTTCATATTCTGCATCTCTTTTACAAATATTAGAAATTATTAAAACAACTTCTGTTCACATCTCCCTTGTGTTGTTTTCCAATTCAATATTCCCACGTTAACCGAGATACCAGAACCTTTTGATGCCATCACTTGCAAACGCTGACGTAAGCAGCCTTGGCAAAGGAATCCCTTTCTGACATCAGCGATGAGCGATGCTACCTTTAACATCATTACTTCAAGGGCTGTCTGGCACCGTGACTGAAAAACAATCCACAGCAGCAACTCGGGAACACAGAGGGTGAAGGGAAGCTTAACACATTCAGCACGTTGTCAAACAGCGTGAGGGTTACGTCCCTGGCAACGGCAAAGAGACTTCAGATGTTGTAACGTCCTTCTGGGTTCTATCCTCTTAGGTATGGAAGTCAAGTCTCAGAGCTTCAGCAAGTACCAACCACGTGTTCTGTCACAGCACTATGGTCCTGTACTTCCTATGTCTGGAAATGTGTTCCTGCTTCCAAGAGTGGAGAGAGAAGTAGCCAGCAAAAAAGACCAGGAGCTATCTTCATGCTAGGGCACACACTCTTCCAGAGAAAGAGGTTACTCATCAGTAACTCATCTGATTTCAAGCTGCGTTGTCCAGCCAAACAGCTCTACAGTGGATGTACGCACTCTTGTCACCCAAGGTCAGATAACTTCTCCCTCTGGAGTACTACAGAGGTTACACTCACATTCAACCCCTCCTACCTCACGCACTGCTGATAAGCAGTATGCGGTGCACAGCTCCATCCGAGTGCTCTGCCTGATGTACAATCTGAACACTACAAGGACTGTAAAAGTAAAGTGAAAAGTGCTTCTGGAAAAGATAAAAAAGCCCCAAGACAAACCCATCCTGGACTCACCTAATAAAAGAGCAAAGGACTCAACATACTCAGGCACCAAGCAGCCTTTATAAGGAAAAGCTGAAGACAGGGGAGTCTTGGTCAATTCCAAACATAATGCCAAAAAAGCAGCACGTAGCTTTTTAAAGAAGACAAGGTTTAACTGATTTCAGCCAGTTGGTGACAGCACAAAACAGTGACAAGGCTGCACGTTTGTAATGCCCTAACATCCACTTTGCTAAACATCCTACATCTGCTTTTGGCAGGCTGGTTTTAGAGCCGTATTTGCAAGAGCCTGGCAAACTTCGACAGGGCTCCATCTGTGGAGAGCAAGATTTAACACAAAGTTGGATGCCGAGAGGCTCCACGAACACCCCTCCAGTGCTCAACCTGAGCAGTCCCAACTTGCAACGACTATTCACCCCAGGCTGCAGGAAACTCCCTCTGCTCTGTCTGACGGCAGTTCTCACGTTGTAAATCCTGACCTACGTCTAGTTCAGGGCCAGCACCAAAAGGTCAACAGATGGTATCTCAGACCAGACAGCTCTACTGACAGACAGAACATGACAAAATTTACAGTGCTTCAAAGAACCACCCATCAAGGATGTAGGATTAAAGAAAAAACACAACTCAAAGTATTTTGTCAAATCTGAAAAGGGTCCAAGTACGTTCCTCTTACATTTTTAGTTATATTTAGTGCTGCTGAGCACAGAGCAAGACAGAATGCAATATGGCCTCTAGAAATCCTGCAGAAGGAACATCTAACTTCTCTTTCAATGCCGATGCAGATGTAACTGCTCCGAGACACAAGTTTGACTGTCAGCAACATTATAAGAATATTTCAATCCAAATTAACTTCCCTGTATGTATTAATATAAAATATGTGATATGGAGCCCATCTCTAAATGGGTTGAGACTTTTTCCACCTTGCACCTTTGTCCTTCCTGAAGAAAAGGGATCAAGCTTCTGTAGAGGTGTTCTCTACGCTTCCGAGAGCTTCTAAAGACAACCACCAAAACCTTTGCAAATTAACATTTTCTTACCTAAATCTTTTGGTGGCTGGATCGCCAAAACAATACCGTGTCAATTCATTAATCATCATTCTCCTTAGCACTGGAGGTTATCCAATCACACCGTAGTGCCAACAGGGAGGACATTAAGAATGCTAGAGCCCAAAACAACATCTGCTCTCCAGAGATCATCATCTTATTGAATACCCTGTCCACCTTTTTAAAACTAAACGACAGGTATTTCTTTTAAAAGCCTGAATTCCTAAGGAGGGAAAAACAAACACGCAAAAAAAAAATCCCACAAACCCCCCAGCTCCTGTGCAGTTGTATCCTAGTCACTCCCTGGCCAAAGTCAATTAAATGTTGTAGTGAGGTGGGGGTTGGTCTCTTCTCCCAGGTAACCAGTGATAGGATGAGAGGAAATGGGCTTAAGTTGCACCAGGGGAGGTTTAGGTTGGATATGAGGAACAATTTTTACTGAGTGGTGAGGCCTTGGAACAGGCTGCCCAGGGAGGGGGTGGAATCACCATCCCTGGAGGGGGTTCCAAAAAAGTCTAGCTGTGGCACTTCAGGACATGGTTTAGCGGTCATGATAACGTTCAGTAGACAGCTGGACTTGATCTTGAAGGCTGTTTCCAACCTTAATGATTCTATGATTATATAAAAAAAACCCCAAACCACAATGAAACAATACAAAACAAAACCACCGTACATAAAACCAAGCAAACAAACAACAGCAACCAAAAAAATGAGCAAATGAAAAACCTTGAAACTTATCTGAACTCCACGTTTTTTTACTGTGAGGGCAGTGAAATACTGGCACGGGTGCCCAGAGAGGTTGTAGAAACTCCACCCCTGGAGGTATTCATAACACAATCAGACATGGTCCAGGGCAATCTGCTCTGGCTAACCCTGTTTGGTCGGACTAGAGGATCTCAAGAGGTCCCTGCCAAACCTCAACCATTCTGCAGTTCTTTGATAATACACAAGAAACAACAAAGTGGGTAGTAAAAGATGGAATATTAAAATGCTTTACTTTTGACTGCACAAAACCAAGGTTGAAGAAATACTTGGCTGAAAAAAAACAACAACAACAAAAGCAACCCAAACAAACAAAAAACCCTCACAAAGATGTCCGAAAAGGAGCGACCAGGCATGTCAGCTCTCGGTAAGAACCAAGTCATCCTTTTCTCATATTCCTGCACATTGGCAAGAAAATTAGTAGGAGAGATGACTGGAAGGTGCCAGAAGGTACATATGAGTCACATGATTGGCTTCTTGTAGCTTCACTCCTCCAGAGGCCAGCGGGAGAAGGAGTTGTCTGTGCCCTTCTGCAACATGGACCCAGCAGCACCGCCGTGAACTGCTCAGCAACATCCCGAGTGTCCCGTCCCGCATCAGGAAAAGCGGACAGGAGACATCCCTGCCTCGCGAGGGGGTTAGTCCCGCAACATCCATCTCTAACCCTCACCGTGACAGAGCCTCTCACCTTCTGAGCCTGCCAGGTAGGAACATAAGCTATGAAAGTCCTACTCATCTTAGGCCCGAGAAATGTCACAACAAGGGCTTTCGGCAACCAGCTTTCCGCAGGGCCTCTTTGAGCAAAGAAACGCTGTGGCAGTTCAGCCCGGAGGCGCGCAGGGGCTGATGACGCGCTGCGAGGGAGAGCAGCGGGAGGGGGAGCGGGAGCGGCCTGCGGGCCTGAGGGCGGGGGCGGGAGCGGGCGTGGGGGGGATGGGGCTTCATTTCCGGCGGGCTGGGGGGGGGGCGCGGCTCTGCTCTGAATAAATCTCTCCTATCACTTCCCTTAAGAACACAAACCCAGATTGTGGCACAGTTGTCTCGTCCCATGCTCTGCAGGAGTGGAGATGACTCTCACAGCCTCAGGGGATGGGACAGCACCTGCCTCAAGACAGCACAGCAAAAGTACAACTTTGATTGTTACTTCTACTGGGTAAGCAGAGATGAAGCCACAAGGTGTGAGCCAGTATTGAGGCTGGAAGGTAGATTAGGTGCCTCTATCTACTGAAATTGTGAATAGTGTATGCATGTTTCAGTGGTGTGGCCTGCTCTGCAAAATTGTTCTGGAGGCTGTAGATCCCAGGAACTTTTCTAAGAGTGTTTTTCCAGGGGACCTGCCTGCTCTATTTCTTAGATTTTTAAATGTTTGGTATTTCTAAACCAGATCACCTGTGTGAGCAACTGAGAGATCAGTCAAGTGCATCCACTGAGAAGTGGCCTAGGTGTGTGGTTCTGAAAACATATGGGCAAAAGCTAACAAAATAGAACAGGCCACTGAGTCCTCCTAAAATGCATGCAATGATAATGCATAAAGCCAAAGTGAAGGATTATGGAATAGATCTCTGTGCTTTATAAGCAAATACAAAAAATTTAAATGTGATTTCCATGCAGAGTCTCACTAATTTCTGGTTTTAAAATCCAAAAGAAGTTTAGAAAGACTTGGAGGTCAGTTTTATGGGAAAGAAATGGCTATTCCACAAAACATTTGTTTTGTTTGACTAGAGGTGTTACAGCTGACAGGAATTTTCTGTTTCTGCAATGCAGTCATCAATATCAAGAATACAAACTCCCGTCTTCTGAAAATGTGTGTACTGTTCTTTCTTTTAGCTAGCTTTGATTCAAAATACTACTTTTTTTTTTTTTTCTGGCATGCTTTAGTAATGCTTGTTTAGAACATCCCTGATGCTTCCTCGTTCCTCTTCTCTCAGCTGATTTAGCTGGCCAACTCATTAATTCGGGAACACTGAGTTTTCTTTTTGGACACTGACAAAGGGCTCTTCAAACTGACTTTTCTGGCCCTCCTGAAAAGAGGTCACTGGTGTTAGGCACCATTAGGTAAGAAGATTTAGAGCAAAATTCTTAACATTTAAAAGCAACACACTAGAAATGGCTTCATTTTCTAAAGTTCTTGAGAGCTAACAATTCCTGGAACCCTCACTGCTGCCTCGAGGCAATTCTCTCCCAGTTCAGCTGTTAGATTGGGTCAAATTATGGCTCTTTATTTTCCTCATTCAAGTGGGGGAAAAACGTCCTAAATTCCACACCCAGATTAAACTAAAAAGTCCAAAAACCTGGGGTAAACAAAAAAAAAAAAAGAAAAAAAAAAAAAGGAAAAAAAAAGGGAAAAAGAAAAGGGAAACCATTAAAAATGAAAATGTTGGTTATGAGTCAGCTGGAGAAATGATAAAAAAAATAAGGAGGTAATGTTTTAACAGACTGTTTTTTAAAGTTAACGTGGCAAAAAAAAAAATCCCAACATATAATTGCTCTCTTCACAGCTTCTGTTCTTATTTGAAGAATTAGATATGAAAATAATGTAAAAATAAGAGCTGGCCACAGCCAAATAGGCAGCTTCATCCACCATCTACCAGTACAAGAAGGTTCTCAGCCATACACATGGGACAACAGTGAATGACAAGAGCTACAGAGACCACATGCTCCTGCTAGACCTTGCTCTTTCACACCTTCTGCAAGGGCTTTTAAAAAACAGAACCAGTTGGTTTGTGAATGCCCTGAATATGGAATAACCAGCAGCTAGGAGTATATTAGAAGTGAATGATGGCTCTCTTGTTGTGACCATGAATGCTGGTGTCTAGGGCAGCACAGCTTTACTCTTTCATGATTGTTGGGAAGGTGGCATGAGCTCAATCTTTTCCCCTTTGATATAAGGCCCTATCTCAAATCTGTGAGAAAAAGTGAGAGCTAAGGCCAGAAAAATGGTGGGTGGGGTTGGTTTATTTTTTGCTTTGTGAACTCTTTGTACATCCTTTAGCCACAGTAGGTTTTCTCTAATGACTGGGACAATCTGCACAATCCCTGAGGGTTGCATTAGAACCCTAAAAACAGCAAAAAGCAAAACAACTGTGATACAGCCTAAAAGCAGATGGGGGTCAACCACACTCCTGTAGGCTTCAGTATCTGTGTAATCAACTGAGTTTCTGTAGACATCTTTCTTCCCATTACGTAATACAAACTTTTGGAAGTGAATGTATATAACTCAATAAATCAAAGCCCTTGTAAGCCAAAAAACCCTAGTGATTTATAGATTTTTTCAGCTTTTGTGGTGGGGTTTTTTTAAGACATGTTTTTCTTTTTACTCTCTAAGACTGTCTGGCAAGTCTCAAGGTAATTACATTCACTAGAGGTGACAAGGGAGGCAAAGGGGACACCTATATTGCTTCTACTTTCAGGATGGTTACTTGTCTTATTGCATTTATCTAATTAATTGCAGTTACAGTATTACTGATATTTTTAGACACTTTTCATCTTTAGCTTTTGTATTGGTTTATTATAGATATGTCTTTGTATGCATTCTTATATTGTTGAGCTATCTAGAAATATATGAAGTAGCTCTGGTTAAAAATATAGCTAATACATTTCAATCTTGGACTCTGCATCTGCATCTGCCCTTCATTTCTCTCAATTAATTCTAGCTGTTCAGTCTGCAAAATGAGCACAGCCAAAACAGCCACCGGCTGCAGCGCTCACGTTATCACTGCATGCAAAGGGCAGTGCACTCCGACCATGAGAAAATCAACTGAACAGTAGTGCATGGAGACCCTCACCAAACAGTCTTAGAGCTATCAAGTTGAGATCCAGTTGCTCATGGGTCTGTATCTTATGATGCTGTGGGAGTGGAGCGATGTGTGGTGCTGCTGTGACTGCAGCCACCAAGGCAGAAACACACTGGGTACAAGCGTTAACTGGATTACATGTCTTGAGAGTTTGTGTTGGCAATTGTTTATTGAGGATTCAACATTGTAGGCTTCAGTTTACACTTCAGATGTGATCATGCCTGTGAAAAACACAGTGCTTACTATCTTCTCTGAGTTTTTCAGGCAGATGTACAAGTGGTATTATTTATGCTTTTACCTAACACATATATACCACATTTGAAGTGAGATAGAGTGGCAAGAGTGCAAGATTACGAATGGCTTTCATAGAAACTTTTTTTTTCCCCCTTGAAAAGAGCTATAGTTATAACAAGCTTATCCTGTAATCATCTATAACAAAGCTTTTTTATTAAGAATTCTACTGTCAGTATTCATTTACTTTTATACTGTTTTTTACAGAAGCTTAAGATTCCAATCCTGCAAAGCTAGTAGTACTAGCTACAGAAAGCTTCCAGCATCTGTGTTCAGTGGCAACATTAGAAAATAACACTTTGCTTCTTGCTGTCTAGTCTTTCTTAATATATAGTTGGTATCAGAACAGGCACAGGAGGTTAATGTTTTAAAGTAGATTTCCTGTACCCATATTTTCAGCTGGTTTGTACAGAAGCAGTAATATATGCAATGTGACCCAAAAGCACCTACTATGTGAATACTCTGACTATGCTGTGAATGGGCATGTAGCTTAATGCCTTCAAAAAGCTGCAGGCTTAGTGCACACCAGCTATTTCCAGACCCAAGGCATACATACCGTTTGGAGTTCACTAAAGTGAGTTCTCCCTGCTGTCCTCACTTCCTGTGTGTTGGTTTACATCGCAATGTGCTGTCGATACACAGAATCTGAGCTTCTTTTGGATGAAGATCTGCTCCAGATGCCCACCTAATGAACACCAAGATCTCATGGGAGCAGGACACTCTGAACCAGCAGGTGAATGCACTGCTGCAAAATGTTATGACTCTTGTTTCTTCAACTGAAGCATCCCCTCATCAGTATCTTCTTTGACCTTTTGTGGATCCAGTTGTCACCTTGGAGTGACATCTCTCCTGGTATCACTGACTGAAGCAGGGTATAAAAAAAAAAGAAATAAAAACAGAGGTATGTGGCCCAACCTTTTCCCTCTGCAGAATCAAAGGCAGTTGTGTTGTGCAGACTGTCCCACTTCTGGCTTTTCAGCAAAATGCCCCTTGGCTACTCAAACAACAGTGAGAGTTCATGTTGAATCCAAGGCACTGACTGGCAGCCACTGAGGCCATCTGTAAAGCTACATCTTCCAAGTCACATAATTACAATCACTGTATTACAAGGATATAATGATTGCAAAATAAATTAATAATAATAATAACATGTATTTGCATTTCTGACTCGGAACAAACCCCTTCTAATGGTGTATTTGAATTTGGTATGTATCAATTTTATGGTATGTTACATTTGTCATATCATGCCAGAAAAATAAATTTGTGTCATCAACAAAGGCAGTTGATCATTACTTAAGACACTGATAAGATTATATTCTAAACACCACTGCAGCTGAAGAAGGTGGAGGAGTAGCTCCTGTCTGGCATGAAAGGGGAGGGAAGACACATTAATTGCATTGTGCCATTTTATAATTGCGTTGCAGTGGTAAATCAAGCCTGAGGGCTGACAGCCAGTGCTCAGGAGGAAAGTTGCTGCTGTTTAAACCTATTCCATTCTCTGGCTCATGATTGAGCTGAGAAGCTGCAAGATTTGGAGGAGATAAGAGAAGTGAAGCATAAATATGGAAGGTGGATTTGTCTGTGCTGATATAATCATTGCTATGATAGTTTAGCTCTGTACAGGAGGGAGAATAAACTATGTGTGGCTTCACTTTTATGAAACACTGCACAGCTCTAGCAGTTGTTTTGGCACATATGGGGAGATGGATCCTTCTTCCCTGTGTCCCAGGGGCATCTAAAAAGAACAGGAAGGTCCTAGGAGGAGGTGGTGGAAACCTCTACTTCCTTGGACTGAAAACTCTCTTCAAGCCATAGACATTTTGTGATGGATTCATCTCTCTTTATACACGATTGACAGAACTGGTGCTAGGACAGACAAGCTTGGGCACACAGAACAGCCACTGCCAGCGGGGAGTAAAGCTGCAAGAGCTTCCAGTAGCTTTGCAAACCTAAGGAGAACTGCTTTTTGGCAATGCTAAAACTAAACTGGGTCTAGATTGGTTTGTATTACTTTAATCCTCACAGATGTTGAGAGAATGAAGCTCTTGGGTGAACCAAGAGTGGTTCAGCACTCAGAGGTGCAGCGCAGAGGTGGTGGGGGAGTTGGCACAGCCCCACAGGGGTCACCCCCAGCAACAGGCATGGACACACAACAGCCACACCCAGGCAGGACAGGCAGCAGGAGGGTATCAGTTCCTGCCAGACACGATGGTCCCTGGCCTCTCTCTGCATCTACCTGTTGACTCTGACATGCATCAGATTCAACACTTCTCTTTCTGCCTCATCAGTTTTGAAAATGAGACTTGTTCTCCTTACAAACTTGTTCTCCTTGGACCATCTTGCTGCAGCCCTCTTTTCTGTTCCTCTTCTTCCTCAGCTTTGATGCACTTGAAGGTGGGAGAAATGCAATTGCCCAAATAATTTCCTGCACATGCTGTTGGGTGAGGTTCCCCCTCTGTCCCAAACTGAAAATAAGCCAGAACTGGGCCAACAGCCCCTTTCATCCCACAAGCTGACACAGCCTCATATTAATAAATATTTTGGTGGGTTTTTTATTTAACCTTTATTTTCATGGGATAAATAAGCAATTACTGAGTAGGTGATATTGGCATGTGTGGCTGGGCAAGTCTTCCCTCTCTTAGGTTATATCTCCAAGATCTTTCAAGTGCTTAGAGGTGTAGGGGTTTTTGTCTGAGTTTTTATCAAAGCTCTGTAGGACACAGTTCCAGGTGGAGGCAGTCCTGAGCTGAGCTATCACACATTGACTGCATCCCCCTCCTTTCCGCTCCTTTCCTCTTCTTTCCTTTCCTCTCCTTTCCTCTCCACGGAGGGTTTATCTGCGGGTGCAAGGTGCCAGTCCCCACTGCAGCAGAGCCTGTGCTCCCTCCCCATCCCCAGCATGGCACGGGCTGGGGTGGAGGCTGCTGGGCACTGGCAGCGGTGCTGGACCTGCTCACTCCGGGGCTGGGGCTCTGCCCCCCGTTTCTCCTCTCCGTGAGGAAGAAGGGGTGCAGGGGATGAGTGTCTCTCACTGACCCTGCACTGAGGTCTTTTCAGTGCTCCCTTCTCAAGGACACACCACTGCAGTAGTTTCAGCTGTGGCTGCAGCAGATTTCACCAGTGTCTGCTGTAGAGAAGACATTTTGTTGGGCAGCAATTCCCATTTTCCCTCCACTTCCCTCCTTGGTCATCACTGAAGAGCTGCAGAATTTGCTGCATGTTCTGCTCAGGTGCTTTTCAACCTCCCATATCTGAGCTTCAGCAAGGGTCACTTACTTCTACCTTCTGGCAGTGCTTTGTCAAATGCAACCCAAATAACCTTAGCCTCCTTTGTAGCAAGGGAACATGTATAGCTTATGTCAGACAGAAAGGCACCCCTGGGTTCTTTTCTGTCAAGCTGCTTCCCAGTTGGCTAACTCCCATTTATTGTGTTCATGAGGTGGTTCTCCTGGTGCAGGAGTTTGCATGTCTTGTCAAACTAACTGCCCTTCCTTAGTATGTTATGTTTCCAAAACAAACCAAAGACACCAGTTTTCTGTTTGTGTGACAAATGTTTGAAGAACTGTGGGAAGTGTGTGTTAGTAGAAAAAATAATTCCATATGGCCGGGGGGGTGGGAAAAGAGCTCAGCTTTTAAGAGGGTGCATGTGAGGCAGAAGGTAGAAAAAGAAGTGTAGCTAAAGCCTGGGAGTGTGATGTGGAAACAGAGGAGAGGAAACCCCGAACCTGTAGGGATAAGGGGAAGCTGTGAGCCACAGAAATATGTCTATGTTAGAAGAAAGGTTAAGTATCTACCTCCACTGTAGAATTAAATACCAGTTGTTATTGCCAGGCAGCTCTACATTGATTTTAGGTCATTTGAGTTTATGTTGCCCTGGACAAGTTAAAAAGCTTCATCAAAACCTGAGAATTTATGCATTCACCTATTGACCACCTACCTGCACATTAGGAATTAATTTATTTTTGCATACAATACAACACACAATAGCGATGCAGTTTCCCCTAAAAATTACTTCCAATTGTTTGAGGGAAACCCAAGATTCACCCCTTTCAAAAACTGTAATTTTTCTTCACCTACATTACCTCTGGTATTCCCTCCAAAATGGCTCCGTGTCTCTTGACAAACACCACAGGATTTCCCTCCAAAGCGGTCACTCTATCCCCTAGAGATTACCTCATATCTTTCCGAGGGAACCAACAGATTCATCCCTTCAAAGCAAAGTCATTTGGAGTCAACTAAATCAGGGGACCGGGGGCGGAACGGGGGGGCGGGGGGGACCCGGGGGACGCGCGGGGGGGCCTTGGGGACAGTGGGGACACGCGGGGGGACCGTGGGCACACCGGGGACACGCTGGGGGACCTTGGGGACACCGGAGACACGCTGGGGGACCTGGGGGGCGCCAGCTGGGGGGGGGGGGGGGGGCAGCGGGGGGGTTGGTGCCCTGGGCGTTGGGGCCGGGGCCCCGGGGGTGGGGAGCGGCTGTGCCCCTCCTGTATTAAATTTGTGGACACTAAAAGAGAACTAAATAAGAAATCAGGAGAGAGGCTGAACTGAGGAGCTGTCAGAGAAGGAATAACTTTTAAAATAGAGGAAATATCTGTAAGTTTATTTTGAGAAAATCAGACTTGTTATATCCAGGAGATAAAGTCTTCTGTGAATCTCTACAGGACAAATCAAACTTTAAATCTGATACCAAACTGGGAGAGAGAAGGCAAACTGAACTGAAAAAGGGTCAAGGGAGTTTCAGAAAGCTGCCACTGTTGCTTCAGCATTTTCAGATGTCAGAGGGTCACCTTCTTTTCTAGTCCAAAACAACAGGGATGAGAAGTGTCTGTTGGTGAACTGTGAGTCAGATCTGATCAGTGTTTCAAGAGTCCTCATCTGACCCAAATGCTACAAGAGAAATTAAATCAAAAATATTTCAGGGCCCTGGGACTGATGCTTGCACTATGGACATGAAGGAGGGTGATGGGAGCCTAGATCAAGCTGTAAATGGAGAATGACTTAGTTAAATCAGACTTGTGCATGGGTCATCTAAGATCACTCTCATTCTAAATCCATACAGGTACTAACTGTATTTTGACTACTTAAGTAAATACAAATTTACTTCCTAGATATGACTTGTAGGGACACCACACATTCAAAATTCACACTTCTCCACTGTTCAAAAACTAATGTATTACTCTGAAAGGAGACAAGGGTGGCTTGAAGAAATAATTTTAACCTAGATAAAAACTAAGAGTTTTTCAGTTTGTTTGGCAGTTTTAGGAAAGATGCATTTCTGCAAGTTTCATGATACTTAATATTTAGAGTAGTTAAAAACTTGTTAGTCTAACCTTCAAAGGTAAAATGAAAGATTATGTATTCAGGAGCATCTTTTATTCTTTACAAATGTTACAAGGGGCACATTAAATGGTATAGAAAGAAGTTTAGAATATTAATACTGTATTTCTCATATGATGTGAAGTACAGTTTCCTTAAAGTTTCCTTATTTATAATTACAACAGAATGCACAATATTAAAAAAATAATAATCCCCACAGTCACTGGGGAAAAAAAAAACAACCTACCAGTTTTTTCTCCACACCAGTTGACTATGTCAAAGGATGTCAGTGAATTTATGTTGATATTAACAAATAACTGGCAACAGGTTTGTTGCCCCTGATCAAGCAGGAAAGACCCTCAGCCATCACCAACATGAACACTGCAGTCTTTGAGGAGTTTTTTTCCTCCATCTTTTTCTCTGCTTTTATCTGTTCTACATTTGCACACAAAGGCAGCTCACACTCTGTCATGCTGCAGGCTCATGTAGTGCATGAAGTAACACACAGGACTCCATTTGTATCGAGCTACAGTTTTCCATCTCTTTAAAACAGATGCTTACATAGCTGCTTCTACTGCATCTCTGCTAAAAATTATTTTTATGGAGTGAGCTTATTGCTGACACCTTGTTCATCTTGCCTGAGGACTTTTCTAGCTAGACCCAGGCCGTTGCTCATTGAAATTGACAGCAACGGCTTTACAGGCACTGCTGAGCTCAACTTCCTTTTTAAAAGTGATTCGAGATTTTAAAAAAGCCTCGTTAACAGGACAATCTACGGCTAAGAGCTGGGAGAGAGAGCGCCAGGATCATCTTCACTCTGCGATAGCCTGAAGGGGGTGATCACGGAGCCGAGTTCCCCAGGGCAGCGTCACCTTTGTCCGCTTTTGATGCTGGTTCCTGTTATAAATCAGTTGACAATGTTGAAATGGAAGGGCTCTTTGACTTGATAAGAACTCATGAGGGAGCTTAAGGGTTTTAATTCAGTCAGGTCAGCAGAAACCTTTCCAGGAGTCTTCATGTGTTTCCGGATCAGCCCTTCTTTGTTTATTTTTCTTACTCAACTGTTGGTACCTGACACACCTCTATCAGCTACCATCTCCACCCTAAAGATGACATGGGATCTTCCGTAATTATAAGTTTCTTAGTTACAACTTTTCGCTTTAAAATTGTTTCTCATATGCTTCCTTGTTTCATACAGGAAGCTTTCCCCTCTATTGTGAGCTCTTTCTAGGTTGCTCAGAAACATCGAATACTAACTATATGTAAGAACATTTCTTGAAACACTTCGCCATGAATCTGATGAAAATCTTGATTCCTACTGTAAGCATTCCCTTCCTCTATGACGCTTTTCATATTGCTCAGAAACATCAATGCTTTGTAAATGACAGAGATGCTGAAAATCTTGATGAGAGTCCAGAGAGAACTCTGGTATGATTGCTTGAAGAGGTTTGAGAGATGACCTAGTGTTTCCATCATTATTTCATACTAGTCAGGATAACTAGACTCCCTGTGAACTAGTCTGCTATACATATATTCCAGGGAAACATTTTATTATTCATGCACGTGTTATTTATAGGATTAATTAGTTAAAAAGCAAAAAGAAAAAAAACTAACCAAAAATGCCTTATACTTTGCTTTGTCTGTAAGCATTAATTTAAGAGACAAGATTGGCATTGCCTAGAACCTTTTTTGGATATCATGAAAAGCTGCTTCATTTTTTTTGCTGTTACTGAGCTGCCAATCAAACTGAACATTGGTTGTAAACTTCTTTCCCTCTCCCTGATATGTCACTAATTACATCGTGGTCAAATAAAATTACATGGGTTTATAATAAAGGTAAGGTTATAATGTATTATAATATGCATGGACTGTGGCCTACAAAACACTGCACACATTCTTCTTTGTGGCTGTAAAATGCATCAAAATATGTCACATTAATTGAAGCCAAAACTCTACCACAGGACAACAACTACTATGAGGAAGGTCTCTGCAGAACATCTACGAAAATCTTTACAGTGCTCTTCCTGAATGAGGGCTCACTTCATCCAAATCAGCATGGGATGATGCTGGTCACTGAAAAGAAGAACTTCAGGACTTCAAAGCTTTACCCTAATTAATTTTTTTTTTAAGTGGTAGAATTAATACCAATCAGTAAGAATTTATGTAAAACAGATAGTAAATGCATTAACTGTAATGCTTTACCTTTAGGTTCTTATAGTGCTTATGATGGTGGAATGTTCTGGTTAAAGCCTAGATGATATCTATACAAGCTGGCACACACTTAATGGATTAAAAATGGGTTAACTGATACCCATCATCTATAACTGAAGAAAACTATGTCAGTTGTAAATCCGAGCTCAGGTTAGGTGTGGGAGAGCAGAGAAAGCAACCAGGGCATCCCCTGCACTCTGCCCTTCCTGATGGAGTGGCAGCAGAAGAAAAGCTCTCAATTCTTACCCTGGGATCCTAAGACACTGCTTTGAAGAGGGTGCTGGGAGTGTTTTAAACTAAGGATAAATACTTTAAACCGATTATTTTAGCAAGTGAAGTCTGAAGATGTCACTCCAAAAGGGCAGAAGTACACAGCTATTTCCACCCTTGTGCTCCTCTGTCACATGTTATAGCCTGGAGGTGTGTGCTGCAAAGGAGAAATGGTCCTTATTTGTGTTGAGAGAATAAGAAACAGAGAGCCAAGGGGTGGTGGGGAAGAATGGGAGGAACTTTTCAGTGTATCTGAACAGAGAGGCAGCTTGTTTTTGACCAGGATGAGATACTCAACTGTGGGAAGCAACAAGGTGGAGAATGGACACGAATCACTGCTGTCCTTGAGTTACACAGACCAATAAAATCTTGGTTTAGATTGTCATTTTCAAAAGCAAGCAAATCAATACTTCAGTATCTGGATTTTTCTTTGCTTAGGTTCTTCTTTTTCAGGCTGTGGTGATTTGACATGTACCACTGTCCTGTATAAACTGCCATGTGGGCACACAGACTTAAATCATCTGCACTATTTTTGCACTTGAGTGTTAGTTTTCACCTGTCCCGTGAGTAAGGAGAGAATTGTTCCTTGTCTTGGTGCAGAAATGACATTTGCATCAATTCTATGCACAAACACTAGTATTGTTTGTGTGAAAAAGAGTATGAGTCAAAAGATTAATTGAAAATTCAGTGATCTGAAGACAACTTACCATAGCTTTTGGATCAGATGTAAACAAAGGTGAAGAATCAGAAATCCTACTAAAGATAAGAGTTTGTGCCGTATTTTGTCTTCTAACTAGTGCTGAAATAAAGGCAAGGGGATTTACAAATACAGAGGTTTTTAGGCAGGGACCTCCTCAAGGCGTTCACCGTACCACCAAAGCTGACCCTTTGTCCAGGCAACCAGGATCTCAAATCTGGAGATGATGCATTCTGGTGGTTCCCAGCTGTCCTTGGAATTAACTGATTTAGCCCATTTTGAAGTGTGAACCCATTTTATGTTAACCTGGAAACTGGGAAGTGGAACTGACTTGACAGTGTTGGCAGTGATGTTGCATTCTCTATGATGTATATCCTGCAGAACAGGACATCCTATATCTACCAATTCTGGACAACATATGGTTGAATTATTTTCTACAGTTGAACGTGGCCCTAAGATTTACCAAAGATATTTACCCGTCACAGCTTTGCAGTGCTTGTGAAGGGATGATGATCCTCTTGTATTTAGAGGGCTTAAGGAAACAATTTGCCTTGTGCAATGACTGTTAAGTTGTTGGTGCAGAGATTCTTTCTGTTTGAACCATCATTTTCAACAGGATGCTAATCTAACAATGTGGCTCTGACACAGTATGAAAGAAATCTCTGTCTAGAAGGGGCTTCAAGAGATCATAAAATTAAGCGTCTCAGGCAAAACTGAATATATCCATGCTTTGGCAACATCCATTTAACCTTTTCCTAAAAAATGTGCCTTTCAGGGAAGTTTGCATCATCTAAGTACAGCCTGTTGCCAAGTGTTTAATTGCTTCAGTAGGTGCTTAATATGTCTCAGAAAAGATTGAAACGATTTATGAAGAATATTTTTTCCATTATTAAGCTGGTAAAAGGTCATTGAATAAGAGAATCAAAGTGTTGTATGCATCTAGAACACTACAGTTTCTCTGACATGACTTCTGTGCTGCATCTGTTCCTCTTACCCTGTATGCAGGATGGTTCTGCCTCCAGTCCTCATCTGGGTGTCCCTAATCCAGCACCAGAATCCTGACACAGTTCTTGTTCCACACACCAGTGGTGTCAGTGATGTAGCTGCCATCCAGCAGGGTTGGGTTTGATACTGCTGTTGTGCTACACTCTAATCCTTTAGCTAAAGTAGTTCTTACATTTTCTGTTAAGAAAACAGGTAGTTTCAATGTTTTTAAAAGAGGAAAGTTTGTTTTTTAAGTTTATACTTTTTTTTTTTTTTAAGCTGGTTTATTTTTGCTATTCAGAAGATTCCCAGAGATCCAAATCGAATCACAAACAATGTCTGTCAGTATGTTTATAGATGCTTAATTAGTATCCATAATGAGGTGGATTTGTCTACCCTTTGGTCTGATCTGCTGTGTCTGGGATGCTGACTGAGAAAGATATAGGGTCATTGGTAAACAAAGCAGGTGTTTTCCTTTGGAAAACCAAATCTGACAGCTCACCCCAAAGCAGTAGGTGTGCTGATTCCTCATTTTATGTGTGAGCAGATTCACAGAGGTTAGCATGTAAGAAACACCATGTGGGGCTTCTATGAAGTGCTGACATCATTCAGCCACTAATTTCTGTGGAAGTAGAGTGATCAGTGTACCTGACATTTGCTCAGTATGTGCCATACCTGTAGGGTTTTCTGTACCCTGAGAGGCCACTGCAGTGAAGGTGAGACTCAAAGGCACTAAGAATTTTGCAGACAAATCAACAAACAAGCCCTTGCTCCATCTGCAATGCACAAATGGCAGGGTTGGTGTTTTTTTTTTTTTTTCTTCCCATTTGCTTGCTAAAAAAGCCAGCAGCATAGAGTTCTTGTGGAAGAAGCTTTTGTTATCACCACAACTCTGGAAAACCTACACTACAGCTGAAATAGGAACCAGTTGATTTTTCTGCATACCTCAGACATTTCTCTCAGCACAGCAAACATTCAGGGCTAGACCAAATACCTTTCAGCTGTACAAGCACAGAGCCACACAGGTGAGTTTTGGAGCAGAGCAACCTGGCTCATTTCCCCACTGGCTGCAGAGAAGTTGCTAATTTGTCTGACCCATCGCAAGACCTGCAGCATGACCTCAAGGTGCGTGCTCATGTGAAGACTCTGAACAAGTTTCTTTCCTTCCTGTGAGCATTTGAGCTTTTCACTGGGTGATGACCTTTTTCTTTGAAAAGCCCATGAGCCCTTTCCTGAAGCAGGGTCTATTGCTCTGTCTCAGCAGAATTCATATGTTTTTACATGCAAATGGATTAATCCTCTTTGCAGCTACCCTGTTCCCCATCCCCCACTGCCTCAGCACTCCTGGCAGCTGGTTCACTGTGCTCAGCAAATTGAAAGCAAAGGTATTTTTTTTAAGAGATAAGGGATCTGTTTGGGGATGTTTCCTTAAGGATCCAGGGCTGCTTTTCTAGGAATGCATTTTGGAGAAAGAAAGAGCCAGGTAGTGTACACTGCCCTGCTTCCATCTGGTACAGAAGAGTGCTGATTCCCTCTTCGCTCTGATTTACTCTTCAGAGTGCAGATTTCTGTGCCCAATTACAGCAGCAGATCACAAAGGGAGGGATGAGGCGGTGCAGTAATAAATCTGTGTCAGTCTATATATCACAAAAATTGACATAAAGAAGGTCACTGCTTATGTCCAGAAGAGGGAAGAAACGACTTATTTCAGTTGTTGAACTGGTTAGGCTGAAGTAGGGGAGTCTGAAAGCACAGCTGTAATAGATGTTTGTTATGGAACAGCTTTGGCATTTTCTTTTGGCTGGATACTACCTCAGTTAGCAAAATGAAAACACCACCCAACTTCTTATCTTGTTGAAAGCAAGCAACAAGCCTTTAGGAGTTGGCCAGACCATGCTCTCATCTGCCCTTGCACAAAGCCACAGCATTTCCACTATCAGGGGAGCCTGAGGCTCCTTCCACACAGAGCAGAACTTTTTCACAGAGGTAGCACATGGCCAGCAAGTCCCTGTGCCCCTGGAGGCTTCTGTTCTGCTGCCTTCTCTGCTCATCCCCCTCCTAACTCCCATGCAGCCCCATCACACCCCTTGCAGGCTTTGTTTTTAAATGACATTTTAATGGCTACGCAAACACAGCGAGTGCTTCACTAAGAAAATAATTTGAGCTAGTGGCTCAAAATAAGATTGAGGGCAGTTATATAAGTGCAATTTTTTTTACTTCTAAATTAAATCAAATATGTTTGTCTGTGTGATTGTAAGGATCAATGCTTATATTTTTATTTTCCTCTTAGAAATATAGCTGTTTGTATAAGCATATTTCATTAAACATTTTTAAAACTTAGTCTGTGACAAACAATGAAACATAGAGGGAAGGAAGAAAAAAAACCCACACAACTTCACTTATTTGTATATTATCACTGTACTTCACCAGTACCTCTGAATCCTGCTATCTGAGGGGGACAGTACATTGCCAAGATGTATTACCTGTATTTAAGGGATGTGTGACAGGCTCCCTGGAGCTTGAAGTATTTTTAGTCTGAATTTCCCCATTAATCAATAAATAATAACTACAAGTCAACAATTTTCCCTGAACAACTTTCGTATAGATTTGGAATGCTTATTTTGGAGTTTTCAGAGGAAGCATATTTAGAGACATTAAATGTATTATACAGTTTTGATTCATGGCATCATTAACTTAAAAAATGCACAGTAGTTTTAAAAATAAACTTAATGTACCATGTATCTCAAGTAACTCATGTAAGTCTCTTTACTCCCCCTTTCCTTAGATAAAAACAAGATGGAACAAATACTTTCTTCTCTCTCTTTCACTATCCTTTAAAATCAAATTGAAAAAATAACTGAGCTCAGTTCTTTCCTATAGTTCAGACTTTGGATTTATGTCAGTTGTATTCAGCCAGTTTAATTGCATCTAAAGTTTTGTAATTGACAGTATTTTTCTGACGAAATGTTTGTATTTCTTGAAAACATCACCTACAATCAAGTGAGTTCTCTGCTGAATTTGGAAGAAGGCAGACAGTCTGACAAATTGCAAATGCCTGAAATATTTAATTTCATTTTAATTCTTGGTTTGTGGCCTTCACTCTTCTTCCACCTCTTCTTTTACCTTTCTGAGTTATTTTAGTTCTTCTGTCAGTGCAGTTTGTTCGGTGGGTTGTTGTTTTGTTGTTTTTCTGCTTTGCTTTTCTCTCAAATACCACACACTAGCCAGAGATTAGAACACCCTGCTCTGGCAGGGGGTTGCACTTGAGGATCCTTCAAGGTCCCTTCCAAGCCCTGTGCTTCTGTGACATCAAAGCACAAAGGCAATGGGGAAGAGCAAAGTGACCTTGTTTCACTACAACCACTACCAGAAAGTGGAACTTGTTTATCTGCATGTGGGAAATCTACCTTTGCAATTGAAAAATAATAATAATCAATAGTTTTAAGAACCACTTTGTGGTGTTTCAGAGTTCACCAGCAGGCCAAGCACCAGGGGCTGTCTAGCAGTTGTTCAAAGAATTATTACTTTTGGACAGCTAACCTGATCAGAACTGACCTGACCTGTGTTTTACAATGGATGTCACAGCATGTTCATAAAGAAAACGGGTTGGGTTTGAGTTTTGGTGATGTTAACTAAAATAGGTTCTAGGTATTTCTAGCTCTTGGGTCTGAGGCACGTAGCACCTTTCACAGCTGAAACAGGGTCTGTGGCCACACGCTCAAAGGATGCTTTGTGTGCCCTTTGCTGGGCTGTGTGAGGAAATACTTTTTTAGTGACACATATATGTAACAGTTTAGTAATTTACTGGCAGTTTTATTTATAACTAAATTACAAAAGAGAGGAAAAAAAGATCATAAATCCAGCTACAGAGCAACATTTCAAGTGCTAAACTGTTTATAAACCAGTGATAAATTACTATCAGATGATGAAGCTGCAGGGGCATTCAAAAGCAAATCCTCTCCATCCCAAAGGCACCTTCCAGGGAGTCAAGAAAGATCCCCCAGTCTTTAAAAAGATGATTACCAATGATTTTCCTTCCCTTCAGTGCAAATTCCACTGGGTACCCAAGAGTTCCCAGCGTTACAGGCACTACATCCTCTAGGATTATTTTATTCCTAAAATCAGCACAGAAGCACCCTGAGAGGAAAAACACCCCTGGTTTCAGGGAGTGGAAACACTCTGAAGATACACTAAGAGCAAGTACAAGGGGTTGTGACTGTGTTAAACGTGCATTGTGCTGGTAGCATTTTCTTGGCAAACCTTTTAACTTTTCTCCAGAAGATGAGCAAAAAGCCCCAGCTGGCGTGCACCGCGAAGATTAAGACACTCTGAATGGCTTGGGTGGAGTTGGTATTTTTTTAACTATATGAAACAGCTTGTACTTCACAATTGAGACAACTTTTAGGCTTCAATTAAGTCAAGTAAGACTAAACCCACACACACACTGAAAAAAGGATAGCAGCACTTAAATAGCAGAACAGAACTAACCTGAAATCATGTTAGTTGCTCTGTGATCAGAACCACAGAACCTCCAAGCTGAGATTGCTCCCAGCAGCTACCTGAGTAACATAAAAAAAGTTCATTTTTACTTCAGATACTTGGTCTTTTGGTTAATATGTTAATGGACAGTCTCCCTAGCAGCAACTTTGAACTTTTAGGTATTCTGTGTTATAAGACAATATTATTTTTAATTATCCGTTTTAAATGAGAAAAAGAGAACATTAAATATTTACTGTAATAACAAAAAGAAGGCCTAAATTTGCACCGCCTGTTTTTTCTTTGAAATTTTACCCTGCTTCTGCAAACAGAGCAAATGGATGTTGGAGAAGGCAAACATCTGAGCGTGTGAGAAAGCCTGCAGGGGCAGGAGAATGTGAGGGCCTCCCCTCCTGCAAGGATGTCCTCCAGCACTCAACAGGAAGGACAAGAGATTTCAAATCAAGCTGCAGTCCTGCATGATTCTCTCTTTTGTCTTTTTTTTTTAACTAGGATAACCTGGGATTATTGACTCTGCTCCCATAGCTGAGGAACCCATGTGCCATGCTCCCCGTGACTGTTGTACCTCCAGCTTACCTCATTTTACCTTCCTTTCATTTTCATTTCCTTAGCAGGCTGAGCACCTCGAGTAAGAAAAGTACGTGCTCTGCCACCAGTGCCAGTGCCTTGGCTTTCTTCTTTGCCCTGGGCTGTCTGGTTGTGGCTAATTGCTCTGCTTCTTACTTTTATCATTCCATTTATTCCTTATTATTTGTTCCCGAAAAGTCCCTAACAGGCCTCCAGGGCAGGCACAGTGAAAAGAAAAAAAAAATGAAAAAAAAACCCAAAACAATAAAGCGGGAGAGCAAAGATTAAACTGAAGCTGTGTCAAGATTAGTAATACAGAGAAAAAAACCAACACATATATATTAAAATCCGTGTTTCTGTCACAAGCCCATTACCCTCTGTGGAAACAGAGGGCAGGCTCAGAAGAGAAGAACCAGAGACAAAGAGTATACACTTTCTAACATACAACAATCCTGCAAAAGCACAGCTAAAACCATTGAGGTAAGACCAACAGGATAAGAGTCACTAGGACATGTCTAAATATTTATTTAATGCAGTTTCTGTGAACAGTAAAAACTGCAAAAATGGAAGTGAGTGCTTCTAGAATACACAGCCCAAAACAGATGAAAGTCCAATGACAAGCCCATGTTGTCAGAAAACAAGAAAATTAAATTAGGTAAAGTTTAAAATATTTTGTGGTATAATTAACAAAAGACAAAGTTTTTTGTTGTTGTTGCTGGTATCTCAGCAGCTGCATTACAAAAGCAAATTTCTGGTCTTCCTGGCATCAAAGGTATTCTTAACATTACATGTCTAATATATTCTGTCCATAGAGTTATATGGAAGCTCTGACAGTGACACTTTGAGCATGCGTATGCTTTATTATCAGTTTGCATGCTTTCAAATAACTTGAAATGCTCAGGGATGTTTTTCTTTTTCTGTGGTAAGTAAGAGTAACCCTCAGGCTTTGATATTTTAGTTTTAGAGGAGCAGTACACTCCAGCTATACTCTTGGAGTTAATTTGCACAAACTGTTCTCATCCCTCAGTCTGGAGACCTATTTATTTCAGCTGCTTTTATTCAGAAAAAGAGTGAAATCCCAACTCTGGCCCCAAACCATGGCAGTAGTTTCAGAGAGAAAAAGAGCTTGCAAAGCATGACTACAGGTAACATCAGAGAGAAATACCTCCCACCACCCTGTCAGCTCTTCTCCCTTTTCTTCTCACAAGAAAGGAATGCACAGGTTATTTGGGCTGCTGCTCTAAACCCATAACTCCTGGGAATGCTTGGAGGAGTCTGGGATATTCTCATGATAAAGTATCCTTTTAGGACTAGAGCTCTTCCATTCTTCGCTAACTTTGGTTATAAAAGCTACTAAGAAAAACACAGTAAACTAAAACAAATCCAGTTTTGAGGTGATCAAGGCAGAGCTCGCATGAAGGAGTTTGGTGACGCACAGCTGCTAGGTCACAGAGGTTAGTCTAATAAAAGAAGCACCAATTTTCAGAAGATTTTCCTAACCAAAGGATAGGAATTAACTATTTTCTACAGTGATGTGGCATCTATAATACCTGGAATACTTTTTTTTTTTTTTAATATACAAACATCTTGTAGGAAATTAGTTTTCTGGTGACAGACTTTGTAACTACATCCTTTTTTTGCTTGTGATTACAATTTTTTTTTGGCTAGAGGTTAAAGTGTGCCGTTTCAGCTGAGAATGTAACTGAATGGTGTGTTCAATGTTAATTCACCTTGTCACCTCGTCACGAGCCAAGGCACGTCCAGTAGCAGCTGTAATGTTGGGTGATGGTGACACTCAAACCTGTTCATGGGGGAACAGGAAATCCCTGCTGGCATTTTTTTTTGGACCTATCTTAATGGGATATGGTTTGGTTCACAAAATAACAAACCACAAAACAAAGAACCCAACTCCCCACAAAATCTGCAGTGTGTTTGCAAGGGGGTGAGATCCCAACTGTGAACACAGGTGACAGAGCTCTGTCAAATACAATACACTGCACGAGTATTTGAGGAAACACCTGCTGTCACTGAAGGACAAAGTTCCTAATATATGAAATAAAATATATTCACATCACTTTTTTTTTTTTTTAGAGTTCTCTCCAACATTAACACGTAGCTGGATTTTTAAGTAGAAGTATTTTGAGATGGGAGTGGTGGAAGGCAAAAGTGTTCTTGAAGAGGAAGACATGGATTAACCTCTGTTGACTGGGACAAATCCATTGTAAACCCCATTCTCTGTTTCATTGGGACTAATATTTATTGTTTAGTTTGTTTAGTGTATTTTTTTTTGTAAATACATTTATTTTTTATTTAAACTTTGCTTTACAAGATTACTAATTGCTCAAAGAAGGATGGTTCTAACTGTCAGGTTATACAGGACATAATCCTGTCAAATTCTGTTCTTCCTCCCCACTCCTTCCACATCTTCCCTGAATAAGGACATGTGCAAAGGAATGGTCACATCACCAAAGGCAGTTCTGGCTCCCCGCCACTGACACTGCACTGTGTAGGTTCTGACAGCCGTTGGCAAATCTACCCTTCTAGCACTGTTCACAGTGACAGCTTGAGAGAGGGCTGGGGATAGTCTCCCTTTCTGGAGAGGAGTCCACACTTCTTTGCACATTTTGTGGGGTTCTGCACTGTCATGAAAAAGGGGGAGCTTCCTGAGCCTGGAGTGCCAGCTTTCTTTAGTATTTCAGAAAGTTTATGCTGTCAAAGCTTTGTAAAGAACTGTTTAAGGCACCAGGAGTGCAGGAGTGTGTGCTCTAGCTCTGTAGGTAATCATCAGAGCTCAGCAATGGTTTAACGAGACTGTTAAAACTCTTATCCCTTTGACCATGCTTGTGGAATTCCATGTGGGGACACCATAAAGTGTAGCTTTCTGGCCAAAGGAGCTAGCAAGCTTTTCTGAACAGCAATTACTTTCATCCCCACCCTATCCCGCGGCGAGGGCGGGGCCGGGGCGGGGCCGGGCGGCGGGAGGAGGCGGGGCCGCGGTGGGGAGAGGCGCCGCGCGATCACACGTCAGCAGCAGCAGCAGCAGCGGGAAGGCCCCGCGCGGCCCGCTCTGAAAGGGCCGGGCCCCGCCCGGGGGGCGGTTGGCGGGACCGGGGCGCGGGGGGGGGTCCATCGGCCCCGGCTCCTCCGGTGGGTGGGCTCCAGGCGGGGCGACATTCTTAATTTAACTTAATATAATTTTTGTTTGGGTATACACATGGAGCAGTTTAGAAATCAGTGGGTCAGAAGTCAGTTCCCTTGTTCTGCCTGGGAAGAAAATGGAAGAAGAAAACCATGTTACATATATTGATAATAACATTCAGAAGTGTGAATCTAGGGGGAAAAAATGTGGGATACTCAAAATCTGTAGCAGAACTTGCTTGTAAGCATCTTTGATATACTAGTATGGTATATCAGCTGTGGACTCTGAGGTTACGTTGCCAAAAGCAAGCAGGGCTCCTTCAAGAGCAGCACTGGAGACAGGGCTCAGTGTGGCTGCAAACAAGGCTTGTTTACCTTGTCCTGTGAGTCTGGGAACTGTCTGCAGCACTCTGGCTGGGGGAGAGCAGCAGATCATCAGCTGGCAGCAGCAGTGCTCAGGGACAGCATTTCACTCATGTGTCTTCATCTTATGTTGAAATGCTGCCCTTCCGGGGAGGCCTTACATCAACTCAGTTCACTCAGGAACTGAAGAGACTTCCCAAACATACTAAGAGAGCATTCTGGAGTTTTACACTACAGCTGATTTAAGGATTCACTGCAGTAGAATACAGCCCTGTTCTTGCTTCTGACTCACACTGGGGCTAGAAGAGTTGAATTCTAATCATTACATCTGAAAATTAACACTGCAAGTAGTTTTTTATCATTCTTTTCCTTCAACACAGCTTCCTGAACTAACCCACCACAAGCCGGACAAAGTGGCAGGTTATCTTATTCCCTCGGAAAATAACACTGATTCAGCTTTTCCATTCTATAGTTTTTTTGTTTCATTAGTTTCTTGAAATTTATTGTCTTTTCTAGCTATTACTACTGTCTCCTGCCTTAACTGAAAGGATTTCTGTTGTATTGCATTTTAAATATGCCTGGTTCAAAAATACTGTGAAGTTTTTTATGGTGCTGCTTCACATTTTCCACAGCAAGTCACTCTGGTGTTAGTTTTGGCCCCTGCTACCACAAACAGTGAGGACAGCTTCTTCATTTTTCTTTTCCCACCCCATGACCTACAGTGCTGATTTGCTGCAGCAGGAATGCTGGTGTGTACATGCTAAAAGCATAAAAAGTTTTCCAAGTAGCCCTACTTGCAGCGTGTTACATTGAGCTGAGGGGCTGTGCTAACATGCCAACATCACTAGGTTCCAGCAACAGAAGAGGCACAGTGTTGACTCACAATAAAATAAGGCCATGAGGGTTTTGCTACAGTGTGTCAGAAGAATGGTCTTATTTAATGACTTTATTTTGAATCATATTTACTCAATTCTGTATTTTTTCCACATATAACTTATACTAATTTCTCCAATGCCATTGTTTTCCAGCTAAACTGAGGGCTGGGTAATGGAATAGCTGTGTGCAGTGATCTCTCCTGTTCACCTAGTGTTGTAACCTGGAGCCTGGCTCAGGGATGTCACCAACACTCAGCCTGGTGAATCATATCTGTGTCTTTTGCAGTGTAATCTATAGCAAAAATTTATGTTGGAGCTTTTTCTCAATTACTTGCATTGTGCCATTTCATCTCCACAGAAGTTTTTTTGTTGTGTTCAACCTTTTGTTTCAGTTGTGTTTCATTTTTTTCTATTTTCCTCCCCCAAAACAAAACTTCTCTTGATTTCTCTTTCATATTCTTTTTCAATGATGGAAACAGAACTGAATGTTCAACTAGAGGTTGAATTTCACAGCATTGTGCACTGCTTTTGTAGTCAGGCCATACAAAAAACAAGTCACAGTGGTACTCATCCTTCACTTCCCCAGACTGGGAGGTGGGGTGTATAAAGACAGTCACTGAAATGAAGAATGTCCACGACACTGTGCATTTACAAGAGGAGATCTCAGGAGGCCCAGCACTGATGATTTTTTGTGTTTAAATATATGTCTTTGAAAACAAGAGAGCAAGAACTGAGGAGAACTGAGAGTTCCTGTAGCAGTAGAAGGGTAGTGTTAGGAGCAAACCTTACCATTTTGACAGTCATATGCAAATAAACCTCAACTGTTCAGTACTGCATCTGTAACAGCTCTGTAGATACTGGTCTAATAGCTGTTGAAGAGCTCACTGATCTGCTATTAACCTTCAACCAAAGGCAACTCAGATATCCAACCGTTTACTGTCAACTCAAGAGTTAAGAGAAAGAACACAGGCCAGAAATGTAGCGTTTACTGTAAATATTAGCGAAGAGAATCAGCACGTCCTGCCCTGGGCAAGAACAGAGGGGAAAAGGCAGAAACTTCCCACTGGAAAGGAAAGGTCCTGGGCACCTTCCTCGTCTGACAGCAGAGTGGCACATGTGAAACTCAGCAGCAAGGCAGCACTAAATCAGATCATGTTTGTTGGAGCCTCTTGTAGTCCTACACCAAAGCATATGAATTGAAGGCTGTATTTAATTGATTGTTTTAAAGAGCTTCCCCCCAACGTCCATAGATTGTGATTTTGATGTTTTGGTTTAGTGGCTTGATTTGTTAGTTTTTGGACTTTTTCTTTTTTTTCTTTTTAATAGATGACATTACAGATAATGTCTTATTTCTCAAAATATTGTCAACTGAAGGATTTGGCCTAATTCCCTTTCCTTCTCATCTTGCAGTCTCCTTTCAGCCAGTGAAGACTGATACTACTTCATTCAGTCCGCCTGTCATACACAATGAACAGTTATCTGTAAAAATGGGGGGGGTGGGGGGGGGGGGGGGAGGCATGGGGAGGGGCTGCGGCCCCTTTGGGGGGGTCAGCATCGGGGGAGGGTGACACCATCCAGGCAGGGGATGGGATCGAGGGGGGCCTCTCGGGAAAGGGAAGGAGGATTTTTGAGGGCTCTCTTCCGGGGCTGGTCGGGGTGGGGGATTCGCTGGGGTCGGGGGCCGGGAGGTGGTCCCCGGGATTGGGCGGGGGGGTCCCCGGGACTGGGGGGGGGTTATAGTTTCTTGCTGTTGTAATAGATTCCATATTTTCTATTTTACATGTGCCTACATTCCCTAGTCTTTTTTTTTTTAATTGTTTTATATTATTTTCAAATTAATCTGCAGATATTTTGGCGAGAATGCAAAGTTTAAGAGGGAATTGGCTACTTGACCTTTCTGTGTTCAGGTTTTTATTTACCCCAAGGTACTCATCTCAGTTGTGCCGATTCACAAAATCAACATCCGATTGTAACAGTTAGTAAAAATTTCATCTTTTACTTCTAAGTCACAGATTAAGAATTTATACCAGACTTCACTGACTTCATTTTATTACGAAAATTAAAATATGAATATTATTCTGCCTAGAGGCAGAAATCAATATGCTTCATTAAAAAAAAAAAACAAAAACAACCTTTGGCTGATAGTTTTCTGTGAGCAGCTGAAGCAGCAAATGCAGTGCTACCTTTCCACCGATTCAAGATGAATTTTCTAAAGGAAGTTTCCTTGTTCTGTTACTCTTTGTTTTGGTTTTAATTCTGGCAATGTGTTGAGTATCCTCCCCTGAGGTTTGAATGATACTTTTTATTACTGCCTGTATTCCTGCAACTTTTGGAATGATATGTCAGAGTCCGAAAGAGAGGAACATTTTCCTGTTTGTATACAGCATCATGACAAACATCCTGGTGTTATAAGTCAAGATATTCAACCACTAGCTGGTGATTGATCTGGCTTACTGTCAGGGACTCTCCCATTTACAGAGAGCCCCTGGCATCTTCTTTCTGCTGCTTAACAGAGTTCTTCCTATTTTCAACACTCAGGGTTTAGCAGTGATGCTATTGAATGTTCAGATGTCATAGATGCAGGCTGTGAAACCTCACATTGAAGTGCCACGTTTCCCTCAGTGTTCCTCCAACCCATTGTCATTCGAGTTGCATTTCACATCTGGTGGCTGTGAGAAGTGACCAAGGGAATGCAGACAAGTTCCTGGATGTCTGCTGTCGACCGACATCGCCGACACCGCCGCCGACCCCTGCGTGCTGGCCGGCTTCACGTTGAAGTTGGTCGGGGTCAGGGGTTCATCGAAAGAGGTGGACCGGCAGGAAAACTCAGCCGCCTGGCCGCCGAGGATCAGGCGGTGCAGGGGCAGCATCCAGTTGATATTGTCCACCGGGCCGCGCCCGATGTGCCGGTCGATCGGCGCCGAATCGCCCACCGCGTTGGGGTCGAAGTTCTCGTAGTCACTTCCAGCCCCGAGCCACCGACCTCGGCGGGGTAAAAGCAGAGGTCTATCCCAGCCACTGCCCGGCGGGACGGGGGAAAGCCGCCCCCTCCCCCGCACACCCTCCGCTCTACCTCCGCTATTTCAGCTCCGCTCCCAGCCGGGGGGCTTGGCGGCGGGGTGTCCGGGGGGTGCTCTCGGCGGGGAGGCGGGGCAGACACCGAGCCGGCGGCGGCGGGAGGACCGACAGCAGGAAGGCGACGCTATACCACCACTGGCTCCCTTTGCCCTTCCTATCATGTTCCCCCAGGTGTGGGCCTCCATGGAGGCAAAAGCTGTGTTGCATGGAGGCAAAAGATGTGTTGCCTGGCCTGGGGGATGGTGACAGGGAGGAGGGAGGTGTAATAAGGGGCAGCACGTGGGCTGTCTTCCCTCCTCAGGGTCTGTCTCCCTCCTTCCCTTGCACTGCTGCTCCCTGCTCATGCCTTGCTAAGGGCAGCAGAGGCTGCACAAAACAATAAACCCATTCTTTCCTTAGTCCCTACTCACTCAGACTAAAGCCAGCAGTAATAAAATACATTAAAGGACCATGTGCTTTAGGTTGCTTCTATATCTCTATTTTTTCCCCCCTTGTATTACAATTCCTTTCCTATGCATTTCTGACCTTTGTCTCACTTTTCATTTTTTTGGTATGTTTCTCTCACCAGCCTCCTTCCACACTACCCCAGCCCGCTCTACCTCCTCTCTCATTGTCTTTGAAAATATTTAGTAAACATTACAATGCTGGATATTTCAAGTGATGAAAAACTGAACAGGCTCACATAAGTTAAAATCTTATTACACCATAAAGTCTGTCCTTTCTTTTGTTTTTAATTCTTCAATGTAATGCAATTACGTATTTTTTTTGCAAACATTACAGTTTACAGAATTATTCTTAATACCAGAGGTTACATATTTTAGCTTTGTGTTCAGAAAAATGAAATAATATTCAGTAAATTTTGGAGCTGCTTAACTCTGGGGTGGGATTGGAGCTGCTGATCCCAAACTGCAGCTCTGCTCAGCTTGCAGAGACCTGCAGCCCCCTGCTCCTCACACCTTGGCTCTGGAGGAGGGGGAAGCCCCATCTCCTGCCTTCAACAGTCCTCGCACCCCAACACATCTATCTTGGGAAGGAAATAGAGGAGCAAGGCTTCATATGGGCAACAGGACACCCTTACGGTTTGCATACAAAACTGAAAGCAAAAAGGGCACCATGGGGAGACCCCCCCCCCAGAAGGGCAGAACAAGTGCCAGAGGCTTTGCTGGGGCTGCTGTCTTACCCTGCTCAGCACCCCTGACCCAGCTTCTCCTTGAGGGCAGAACCCAAGAGCTTGAAGGGCTGGCAGAGGTGAGAAGCTGGGTGTGAACTGCTGTGGCTTGAAGGCATCTGAAGGAGTTTTTTCCATTCCTTTGAGGCTTTTTCCCAGCTCAGCACTGGGAACAGAGCTGCCATAGCTTGCTTAAGAGTCAGGAAGTTCTTTGAGGTTTCAAATACAGATTTGTCCACTTTTAAAATTTTATCTTGCAAAAAACATCTAAAAAAATAAAAAGTAAATAATAATAATTAAAGAAAAAAAAAAATCAGTGGAAGACCACCAGCAGGTGTGGGAAGGGAATTCTTGTCCCTGCTTGTTTCTCACAGCCTCACGTCACATACTGCAGAGCTGCACAAGTCCTGGCAGGATGCCCTGAATTTCAGTGCAGCCCTAAAAGATCTGCAAAGTTTACAAGGTGCTAAACAAAACCCCAAAACAACTCGATTAACTGGGATAGTTTCCAGGGTATTATTACATGCAATAATGCCATCTACAAAGTATGAGCCCTGAGTGTTTGGAAGACAATGTTTTAAATTTAGAGGGTCAGATAAAATAAGATTTTGTCCTTCCTTCCTGGGTTCAAATTGAATAGGAATTGATTATTAAGGTTTGAAGTCCTGGATTAGCATCAAAAATTTAACATTTGCATTTTTTCTGGCTCGGGTATGAGCTGCCTCCTCAACAACACCCCCAACACTTCAATGCGAATGGAAAAAAGCCATTGTGGTAAGATAGGGATAGTCAGGTTTAGGTACAAACTGTAGAGCAGAAGGAAAAAAAATGCTACTCTGTGAGTCACCCAATTTGGTTCTATTCCAGTTTACAGGAGTTTTACACCAACAGATTCCTTGGAGCTGTCTAGTACAGAGCAAAAAAGAAAAAAAAAACAGACCCCCACAAACCCAAACAACAAAAAATCCCACCTAAACCCTGACTTGAAAGTTCGGAATAATCACTCTCTCAGATATAGTAATCTGCTTACCTTCTATTTGTCATTCTTTTCATATTTCCATTCTTCCTCAAACTCAGATTTATTCCTGGTGCTAACATAATTCACCAGCCTCAGCTAATTATTACAAATTAAAAACAGGGGAAAGGAAGATTGAGGAAAGGAGTGAAAATAATCATAAGGAAGTAGGATAGTCATCAGCACAGCTGCAATCCTGGGCCATTTTAGAAAATGTCTGCTTTTGTGATTTACCCAGTAAATATCAAGTAGCTCAGCTGAGGTCAGTAAAACCATTTAGAAACTGGAAATTAGTGCAACTGTTGTCTCAGACTTAGTTGGCGCTTTGTTTTGTTGCACTAATAATTATTTTCAGAGACCTTCACACTGTTTAGTCATTGCCTGTGAATGCAGTTTGCTACTACATCTTATACTAAATTAGGGTTTATCCTCTGCATTATTTACTTTCATGTGGTGAAAGTACTGTTTCATATCCTTTTTGATTTTTCAATTGAAAGTACATTTATTTATTTATACAATATTTTTTAAATTATTTAGGATTTTATTTTGATTGTTGGCTTTTTTTTTTGTTTAAATAAATACCAGATGCTCATATTCAAGGCAAGCTTTTTCATTCAGGTGAAGAAAAGGTTGGTTTTCTCAAAAAGGAATGTATAACCCAGCAGTGAATAATTCCAAGGCTGAAGACAAAACCAGCATTTCTTACCATCAGATCTGAGGCAGGCTTTCCCTGGGGTTAATAATATACTTTTAGCACACATCTTGACACGTTCATAACTGGCATCTCTTGTTTCAGGGCCTGTATTCTCAGGATCCTGGCTCAGCCATGAAATAAACCATTTCCAGACCTATCATCCCATCTCAGCAACTAAATGGGCAGAAGCACTTCTCTGTAGGCTCAAGCAAAAGTAGCTGGGCCGGGTGGAAAAGGCACTTATTAAAACACAAACACTTGTAGCACAAAGCAAGATCAGCTTCGAAGTGCTGGCAAAGTCTGGTTTGTTCTCTCCTTTGCTATTTGTTCTAGCAGGACAAGCCACTTGCAGTGGTGCTGGTGGGAACTGCTAAGGCTCTGTGTGGGATTGAAGGTGCTCCCACCCAGGGAGGGCTGAGCCACTGGCTATTTTAATAGGGCTCAGTATTTTTTCCATTGTTTTATGCTTCCAACACTGAACCCCTCTGAGATTCCAGGCTGTGTTATTGTATTATTTTAATGTGGCCAAATGTGATGAATAACTAAGGTTGGTAGGGTTTTGGACAGCTGCGATGGGTTGAGGCCCAGCTTTCCCTCTCCCACAAAGAAGGAAAAAAAACCCACAGCTGACCCAGCCAGAAAAGCAAAGGAATGCTATATTTACAAGCAATATGAAAATAGAAGCCTACTCTAGGTCCTTCATCATATCTGTCAGGCCTATAAGGAAGTTATAGAAATCCAGAAGTATCTCAGATGTTGTTAGGTTTTTTCAACTGAACTGGCTTCTAGTCATCACTGCAGAAGAGCACAGCTCTCCTACAGGACCAGTGACATGTTTACCAGCCATGTTCTGGTATCTCAAATATAGTTGTTCTGGCAGGTTTCACAGACTGTATTGGCTAGAATGCCAGTAAATATGAGATCCCCCAACACAGACCTTGCTGTTGCTACAACCCACTTGGCCCTTGTGACTGTATGTTGCTTATACCGAAGGGTCTTTTTTTTATAAGGGCATTTTTTTTTTAAAAAACCTAAAGCAAGAGCACTTCCATAATGTCCATAACTATCCCTGAGTATCTGTAAATGCTTTTCATTTAACATGACTGTAAGTGCTCCAATATTATATTTTTCCTGTGTTAAAAAACATTAATTCTATGATGTGCTATTATTCAGTATTTCAACCTTTTTGCCCAGCTTGGATCTTGAGCCCACTGACTGAAATTAATGGTAAATTATTAGCTGAGGGAACAGGAGGACCATATGATCACACCACAGTAGTCTGCAGCTCAGATAAAGGTAAAGATCAATACTCCAGTTTTACTGTGGCTTTTATGCCACATTTCTCTTATAAAGGAGCAGTAGCTCCTCCAGTTCTAGCCAACATATTCCAGGACATACCCAGTACAACAGGAGAGTACAACCTCTGGCTGGAAAATCACCCCGTGCTCCAGCTCTGCTCCCCAGCCCCAAGGGAAGCACTTAAGGGAAGGAAATCCAGCACAATGCTAAACATTCCTGGTCTTTTTTTTTTGCTTTGTAACTTCTGGGTTTATTTGCAGTTCCATAGGGACATGTGGTGTACAACTGAATTTTTGGCTGCTCCCTCTATAAATATACTACAGAATATTCCATTGCTACACCTGATGACTCAAGGGGGTTTGAATGAAAAGATTACTTATGTAGACGTTATTTTATATCAAACTGTTTTAATTACTTGCACCAATACGTCATTTTGAGGACCAGTAAAACATTATAAAAGTATTAATATTAATATTTACATAATATTTACTGTAGGTGTTTATTATTATTCCTCAATACTATATATACATTATTTTCTTCAGCTCAAGTAGTAGAATATCATATTAGATAATTCTATTTTCTTTATCTAGGATAAGTATTAGGATCTACCCTAGTGCCACCCATCCTTTAGCTAGGAAAAACTCTGAAGGTGTGGATCACTCTGTGTGTCTGGGGGAATAAGGATCGCACCTTGGCTGTCAGTGAGTACTGAGTGTGCCTTTGAACAGCAGTTAATTAACAGACTGTTGGGCAAAACAGATTAAACAGTCTATGAATCTGCTTTGCTACAACAGTTACTCCTTTCCTGTCACATACAAATCTTACCCCATCTCTTGAGCCAGAATCCCAAAACTCCATTTAATAGTGAAAAGGGGAAAATAGTGCTGCCAAGTTGGATTCTGCTCTGCCTAGGGACTGGAGCCATGGCCACTGCTTACTTCTAAGATGCTTCTATTTTTGCAAGTTGCATCTACTGTTTTTTGCAGAGACTTGTTTAAACCTGCTGAAGCCAAAAGTGAAGGGAGCTTTTCTCACATGAACCATAGGTCAGGCTCTTGTTTGTTGGTTGGTTTAGTTTGAGTTGGTTGGTTTGTTCTTGTACCTTGTTTATAGAAATCAGTGCTGCACAATCATGGTATTCAAATTTACAGATAATTTTAAAACGGAATAATGCCAAAATTTTTATAAGTTATAAATAAGTTTAAAAGGCCAACTTGACACTGAAGTGCACTTGCTTTTTTTTCAGAAAGGTATGCTTGAATGTGATATAAAACTTAATAGCTTAATGTGAAATAAAACATAAGCATTGAAAAAAATCATGTGCCACTTCTGAAAGATACATGTGACAGTAGGGTTTAAGATGGACGCTCATTACCTCTGTCACTGATGCTAGAGAACACCAGAGTGCACTTATGGGCTAGGGAGTCACAGTTAATACTCTGGAGAGGGCAAACAGGGCCACAGCAGAAAGCAGGACCATCATGATATTTCATTACACATACAAAAATATGATAGCTAGAGGCTTGGGATGTGGGAAGAAACTTGCTCAGCCTGAGGTGTAGAGGTATTTTTAAGTAGAGCAGCAAAGCCCAAGCATCAGTTACAAGGAGGAAGGGCAAAGGGACTGCTACAGGGAGCCAAATTTATTCTCATATTTAAACTAGCACAATAAACATTGCAGTAACTTGGGAGAAAGATTGGCTGATGTGTAGAAAAAAAAAAAAAGTGAATTTTTCTAAATTCATGAATCTCACTTTTGGTTCTGAATTTACATATCTGACTGGTTTGATCCCCTTTTTTATGTTGATTTTTTTTCCTTCAGTGCCTGTGATCCCCACTCTGAGCTGAAGCTCTGGCGCCACAATCACCGCAGTGCACTTCTGACACCCCACCCCCTCTTTTGGGGGTGAAATGGGGGGTGATTTCAAACCCAGGGTCTATTGTTTAACCGGGTTCTCACTGTCTTCTCCCAGGTTTCCTTTCCTCTCCCTGGGCTTCCCTGGAAGCTCCTTCATTGCTCTTTAGTCTCTTTATGATAAACTGGGAGGGCTGAGCTCTACCTCAGATCACTGGCGAATTGCTGAGCCCTAGAAGAAAAAACTAGTTATCCTCCATCTGATGCTCCCTCAGTATGGAAGGGTGCCAACATCTGGACAGGGCATGTCTACTTGACACAACCCACCTGCTGACGCAGCTCAGCCCCAGTCTGGCCTGATCTGACACTGACCAGAAAGACCTGCCTGGCTGTGAACTCAACATTATGCATTTTTAGACTTTTTTTTTTTTTCCTTTTAATTTAGATACAGATCTCTTGCAATTTCCTGGGTTTAGGTGGTGAACCAGGACAGGTTCCAAGAGTGTGGCCAGACCCTGTCCCACACAGGGTGAGAGCTGTGCTGGGAGCAGGCACCCGTGGGGCTGGGCACCATCTCCTGCTTTCTTGCATCTTTTCTTTCACTCTCACTTTCTTCCTGTGGAAGAAAAGATCTCCATCAGCATCTAAGGAAATAAATCCCATTTATTATTTATTGCTCTCAAAATGTGTCAGCTTGCCTTGGGATGCAACGACTCGTATCTCCCCGGCCCCGCCTCGCTCCCCCTCACCTGCTCCCTCCCGCCTCAGCTCCTTCTCCCGTCGCACGGCCCGAGGGAGCGAGGCTGCGGCCGCTCCTGCGCCGGGCAAGGTCCGGGACAGGGGCTGGCTCGCATCGCTCGGCTCCGCCTCGGTACCCCGCCCCGGGACGCGTCTCGCTTGGGCTCTTCCCCGTCCCAGCCCGCACCTTGCCGCCGCACCGGCATCTCCCGGCCCCCAAAGCTAAGGTGGCTGGTGGAATGAGTTGTTTCTTGTGGGAACCAGCGTTGTTCTGGAAGGCTTCATTTGTAGGATTGTTTTTCTGCTGAGGCAGCCTCCTTAGCCCTTTGGTTTTCCCCTCACTAGTTGGAATGATTTGATACACAGCAAAAAGACCATTTCCATGAGAAATGCCAGAGCTATTAGGTGCTCAGTCAGGAGCTCACTCCTGCATCTGTTGCTCTGTGTTTTTCCTTGGCACTGCTCCTTCATCTTCCCTTACAAATCCAATTCATCCCCAAAGCATTCTTTGCTGATGCCCTTATCCTACCACCTTCTCATCTATAAGTTGGGTGGTCCCTCAAATAAATTAGGATATTGATGCTGTGCACACCCTTGTGAATCTAAAGACTTAAAGCTTTTGGAGTTTTGACCTGCTTTTGCTTCAGGGAGGCATTGCTGCAACTGTAACTTGACTTTCTCCCATCTTTTTCCCACCTGACTGTGCTCCATAATTAAGTTACCTTTTGATCTCTGATAGACCACAGAGAATGATTCACTAAAGCTCTTCTCTTATTTTTTAGTATGTTCTCAGAATATTTTCCTAGTTTTTAACTTTCTCTTCCATAGATTTTAATGGTTAGGTCAAGTATTTATGCACATGCCTGTTTTCAAAGATAACCATTAACCTCTCTAATTGACTCAGCCAGACATTCAAGGCAGTTTAGAGTATAGATCATTGGAACAGAGAAGTCCAGAGCAAGACATCACTCTTCTCATTATTTTCTCTCCCTGGAGTTGATTTCTGGATGTGTTTTCAGCAGGCTCTCGAGGGGTAAGCTGTTGGCATGGTTGTGAATGAGGTTTTTCCTTCCTCCTTGTCCCCATCCTGTCATAAATCTGGCTTTGGAGCACGTGTGTCTTAGGATGCTGTTCAGCTCTCTCCTTCCTGAAGCCTGGGAGGATGATGCTGTTGGTTTTGGGACAGTCACAGTGACAGTTGCAGGGGTCATCTTTGATAGCTGAGTTGGGGTTTGGATGTCCTAGTCACTCATTTAAACCCTTTAAATACACAGTCTTTCTGCACCATCAGTGGTCTATGTCTGACAGCAAACTTTGGCTTGATATCATTAAGAACAAAACAAATAAATAGAAAATTACTACATTAACTGAACACATGCTTGAAATAATGCTCATGAAAAAATTCCAAGATCAATGTCTGAACAAGGGAAAAAAAGTTTTAAAAAAAAGGTTAGTTCCCCTGCAACATCTTTCTTCTTTCTCTTCATTAGCTAAATGGACAAACTGTAAATCTCACTTGGTACATTTAAATTGGCTTTTGTCTGTGACCTCTATTTTAGGAGAAGGGCATTTTCATTTAATTGGTTTAATTTCTCAGTTTTTGCTTGTAATGTCCAGCTCACAGTTTATTTTTAATTGCTTCTTTAAATTACCCTTTCGTAAGTTACATATTACAATCGTAGCTTTTGTTATAGGCCAGAATTCCTGTGAGCTGATAGCAGGTAACACTCCTGGATAGGTAACTAACAGGTATTGCTTGTACTGTGAAGAGCAACAAGTATGTTCATGTCCAAATCACTTTGATGTGCTACTTGGGACAGGTTGAGCCATGGGCACAATTTTCAACCTGGCTCCTAAAGCCAACAGTGCTGCTCTTGGCTCCAGGGTGGGACCCCATAATGCATGTCTCCAACTCTCATTAAATCAGATGTGTGGGCTGTAGAGATCAAACATTCAGGATCAAAATATGAAAAAAATGCTGATGGCACTTTCATTGAAGTAGTCCTGCTAAATTTTCTTGTAGGTAGTGATGTAACGTAGTTGGATGAGTCATGTTCATGGTATGTGCAAACACATACTACTGGAGAGACCTGCACTTTCTGCCACAACTAAATATCCTAGCTTTTTTTTTTCTACTTTGCATTAAAGACATGTAACTTCTCCAGTGTTCATACAGTCAACTAATTAGTTTAATTTTACTACTGAATTAATAGTAATACAGTTTATCTGTTAGTGATTGCTTACTATAGGAGAGTTATGTTTTTTTTATGTTTTTGTTTCTGTTGCAGAGACAGAACTGTACAAAGTGTTGTACAAAGCTTCATTTCTATCTCTAATGATGGAAATGTCTACCACTGATTTGGGACAGACAGCAAATATACTTGCATTATAAGAGGATAAATATTTCATCATAAATGCATTACCTAATACATCCCACAACCACTCCTTGGCAAAATTACAATGCAGTGTAACCTTCATTATTGAGAAACCCCCTGTTGCAGGAAGATGAGTGTCCAAATGTCAGATCCCAGTGGTAGGCAGGCTGATGGATGAATCACTTCACAATTAACCCAACTGCTGCATTACAGTCAGCCCTATCTTTTAGAAACCACCAGCAATAATTACCACTTGTGATAATTTCCCATAAGAAACCTGAAGTCCCCCGAAAAAGTTGAATGAATCCTAATGAAGTAGAAAGACCTACATAATTCCTGCTTGCAGAGCAGCATAATTTCTAGTGTAGAAAATTTCAATTGTAATTTTCTTCTTGACAGGTTATAGTCTAACTTCAGATTTCTTGAATACAGAGGGCTGTTTTGTTTTTACCATAACTACTTGCTTTAACTTCGGCTATTTGTGGGTTTTTTTCCTTAACATTTACTTTAGTATGTCATGCTCTGTTTGAGAGGAGTTCAGAGGAAGGTTATTTATTCACATATTGCAAAAGTACATACTTTAGCTAACACGTAGTGAAACCATTAAAGGCAATGTTTTAATTCCTGTAAACTTGCTTATTGTCTATCTAGAAGAAACAATGAATGCAGTGAGGAGAAGGCGTCAACCATCTTCTTTTTTTTTTTTTTTTTAATAAAAGGTGCCATAATTACTTTGTGCAGCTTGGTTCTGGAAAGACTTCTTTGTTTTTTGGTCAGATAGGATTCAGCGTGATTGGCGGCAAGGCCCCTTCCAGCAGCATCGCGCTCTGAAGGCGCCGAGAACTAAGCGCAGCGCTACCGCTTCTCGGCCAGAGAGTGAATTCAAAACCCTCGTGTCCCACGTCGAGAACCACGAAGCCGCCCACCCAAGGCTCTGCGAGGTGAGAGGCGAGCCACCGAAGAGACCCCCGGTCCACCTGAGATGCCCAGAGCACGGCTCGGAACCGGCCCCGGCCAAGCGCGGCCATCACCTCTTAAGCCTTTACTGCAAACTAAGCCTGGGTGAAAGATATTTGGTTTAGCTTTTCCATTTTTAGGTCCTCATGGTGCTGACCTCTGCTATGTGAAGGCTTCTGGAGACCTCTCCATTCTCTGTACTGCAGTGAGCAGAGCATTTGTGACTTTTTTTCTTTTGCCTCCCTCACCAGTCCATCTGGTCATAATGGAGAAAATGATGTTAAACTATCAGACTGTTCTCAGGACTCTAAATTTGACTTTACTCATCCAAACAGGCTGAATATAAACATATACTGATGCCCTACAGAATGACATAGAATACGCCCACACATGTAACATGAACTAGAGTTGCTATTAAGATTCATAATTTTCAAAGTAGCTAAGTACGTCTTGCTTGTTACCGAGTGACCTTGTGGAGATACAACTACAGCACATGCTGCTGAGAAGTCACTTGCAGGAAAAATTGTGGCCTTGTATCTCTTTGGAAACAAATGCTGGAAGGGGGGGGGGGGCGGGGCCACCGCTCACCCCGCGCGCGCGCGCGCGCGCCGGAACCGCCGCCGAGCAGCCCGCGACCGGAAGCGGCTCCCCAAAACGTCACTTCCGGTTGTGGGGGGCGGGGACACCGAAGCGTCACTTCCCGTGGCGGGAGGAAACGGAAGTGAGCGCAGAGGAACCATAGAGAGGGCGGGGAGGGAGGGGGAGCGGCCCGCACGACACCCCCCACCCCCCCACCCCCTCCACTAATGTTTCCTCAGCCTTTTTTTTTCTTTTTGGCACCTTTAAAAGTATCAGGACAGCCTCTTAATTCCTGGGTTTTGTGGTGGCTGTAGGGAGGAACCCTGCACTCTTTCTAAGTATGGGTTTTGAAGCTTGTCTCCATCTTTCTGACCATCTTCTATCAATCAACAGCCCTGGAATGTCTCTGTGTGCCCCCCCCCCCCCCCACTGCACAGACACACTACAGCCTCTACAAAAGAAATAAGAATGAAGAAAATTTATTTTAAAATGTCATTTTCAGCAACCTTATGGACCTGGTAAGTAGTGTCTTCTAAGAAGATTATCTGAGAGACAGAGAAGTGCATGAGAATTAGCAGTTAAAGAGGCACTTTTGAATACATAATGGAGATTATCTGGCCTTATGCAAAGGACAGTTGGGACATATATTAAGGGCTAGATCAGATATGCCTTTTGCTTTCCAGCAGGTCTAAGAATTTATATATCAAATGAAAACCAAAAAAGGAAATGGGAAATCTTTTCTTTCTAATACCTCTTACACAACAGTTTCAGGTGCTGAGGGAGTACAAGGGATGGATTGCAAACTATCCAAGTTTATGTCATGTCCTGCTACTATAGTCAGAGGCAAAGCATGGAGCTCAGTGGGCCATTGATCTGACCCCAGAGACCACAGTTTATGTCCCTGGATTCTTTCACAGGCACATTATTAACAGGATACAGGAGTACTACTCTTATTTGCATTCTGTCAGACAGAAGGCTGCCAAAACCAGGAAAGCCAAGGGGTAGAGATATTTTAGCTTTTTCTTTTGTTACCTTTTAACTTTTAATTTTGCTTTATTCATCATTCTTATGCTTTAAACACACACTAAGATTTAGGCTTTGAAAACCTAAGGCTTGCATAAGCTTCTAACAAACGGGTATGGAAAAATCACTTCTGCATACTCAATTCATGATGGCTGATGACTTAGGCGTGACCCTAAAAGCAATGCAGGTAAGAAGTGCTATTTGCTCTCTGTGCAGTGTGTGCATAATTCTGTAGAAGGATGCTGGAAGAACAGAATCCAGGAGAATTTGTGGCAGAATTTGGGAAAGGTATGCATTATGTACTGTCTGTTTTAGCTGTGAGATGATCCTTGCTTCTGTTCATCCTTTCATTCACAGCAATCCAACACCCTTATCTTGTTGGTGTTTGGCTGTGGTTGCAGGTTTTGCTGCACTGGATTCAATTCCTAATCAGATTAAGCTCTGTGTCCACAATCATATTTTCTGTCTGTCTAGTAAGCAGTTGTTCTACCTTCCTGCTTTAGCTGCTAAAGCTGAAAATAACTTCTCTGAGTCATACAGTTGGCACTTTGATACATGTATGCTCAGACCCCACAATGCTGCTAATGAAAATGTATAGATGCTTAAAGAGAAACTCATGAGATATTGAAATTATTTTTTTTAAATGTTTTTCCTAAGAGATGTCATCCTAAACGCCCGCACGTCGTCCTCGTCGTCGAGGATGTGCGTGGGGGCGTCCACGACCGAACTCCACACGATGATCTTGGCGCCGAGGCGCACGAGGGGGCTGGCCATGGTCAAGGCTCCTTCGTTTCTGGCCCGGACTCGCCGAGCGGTTGCACTTCCGGCAGCGCGGCGCGGATCGCCGCCTCCATCGTCGCGGGCAGGCACCGGCCGTCGAGGCCGCGCTGCAGGTTCGGCGGTTTCGCGCCGACGACCGCCCATCTGTCAGTGGCGGAAAAGAAAATTTGGGCCTAATTTTACTTTGTTTCTGTAAGTCTGCACTTTTCCAGAAAAAAAAAAAAAAAAAAAGAGACAAATTCTTGGAATTAAAAAAAAAAAAAAGTCACACTCAGGACACAGTTTCCTCTTTTGGTCTGATCAAGGGCATGGTGTGATCTTCTGAGAAGCAGAAGCGAAAGGGAGAAGCGAGGACACGTGAGTCGCTCCACACGGAAATATGTTTAAAATGTCATGATCCTGTCATATTCTTGGCATCTTTTGGAGTAAGTGGATATGTGAGTCTGCCTACTGATGTCTCAGAACTTGATAATGGGCAATGACTGCCTGGAGGGAGGTGGTATCAATGGCTCTCAATAGTCCTCAATGGTTCTGAAATCCTCCCATGGCTCCTTGAGGATAAATTAACAATAGGAAGAGATATGTCACCCATATCCCAAGAATATAAAGAGACAGTAAAATATTGATCCATTTCCAGCCTAAAAAGCTATCAAACTGCTATCAAACTATTTTTTGCTATCACTGCTATCAAAGGTCACTATCTGTAGATGGAAGAGCTGGCAATGCTGTGGAGCCTGTGACTAGCAGTGACTGGGTAGACAACGTGCAACCCAGAGCCAAAGACTTCAATAAAAAGAGTCACATAAAGGGACATGATTCTTCCCTAACCTGCACATTTTTCCTCCAGGAGTTGGAGAGATTTGTATGCAATTGACCCCAACAAAAGAAACCCCAAAGAACTCAAACATTGCATTAACAGAGATCTGGTACTCATTCCAATTATAAAAAGCATTATTATTAACTATCATTACCACCAAAACTCTGAAAGCAGCAATTTGCAAATACATCCTTAGGCTGGCCAGTCCAGTCTGCTCTATAAAATACCACACCATTAGAAAAATACAATTAAAATGTATAACTCTCTCTTGAAATCCTGTAACAGCCAATTGGTTTTGAACCATCTGCTTAACAATAAGCAGAGGGGAAGAAATTAATCCATTTGTTTGGCTTCAGAGCTATTCTTCTTCCTCCCCACCTGAATAGTGCCTCCCAACCTGCCCTACTTTCAGCACTGGCAGCCACCGGGCTTCTCTGTCCAGCTGCCTTCTGCATGAAGAGCCTTGAGGTGCTCAATGGGTCTTCACTGCCCTGCCAGCCGTGCCTCTGACTGTGGCTCCATTTCAGCTCCAGCCAGGGCCTTCAGCATATCCCCTTTTGACAAGTATTTAGGACCTGAGCCTACACCTCACCTAAGCTAATGGCACTGGCAGTGAAGCTGCACCCAGTACAGGAGAGGTGCACTTAGCAAACCACCTGTACTAGAAGGTGTCGGTACTTTCCCCTGGAAGGGTCCCATACAAACATTTCCCACCTGAAATTCCAGGCCTATGGGAGATCCAGGGACACACATTAATTTGGGAAGCATTCAGATGAACATTTTCTGTTACAAACCCACGAGCCACGGAGGAACCCGATTGCTTCACTGCAGGGTCGCTGATGATTGTCTAGATCAAATCCATTTGATGGGTGGGAATGGACTGGGAGAGGAAAGGGGCTGTGGAATACCCATTTTCCCTTTGCATCCTGCCTGGGCTGCAGTGAGGAAATGGGCCTGGGCAGTGGCAAGAGGTCCCCAGAGACAAGCAGTGAATATGGGAAGAGCAGCTTCCCCATCACCAGTGTGTACGTGCGTGATCCCTCCCCCCAAAAAAACCCCAACATTCCATCCTGCTACTTTGAGAGATAGGCAAACTTTATTATCAAAAAGCATATCAAGTGATTTGGCTCAAATCAGCAGAGAATGTAATGGTAAAAAAAATATTAAAAACTAAAAAAATCTTCATTAATGAGATTTTTTTTGGCTTCTTGTTCAGCTTTCGGATCATGATTGCCAAGTGTCTCATGATGGATGGTTTGGACATTTTTAAGGGATCCTCCTACGCGGGAGGGGAGGGGGGGGGGGCGGGCCCACGGCCCCCCCGAGCCCTGCCCGCGGGGGGGGTGTCGCGGGTGTTGGGAGTGGGGGGGCGGGGGGGGGGTGGGATCCCCCAAGTGTCCCCAAGTGTCCCCATCTGTCCCTTTGTCCCCCACCGGGTCCCCCCCCCACCCCCCCCGGCCCCCCCCCGACCCCCGGGGGGAGGCGCGGCGCCCGCCCCCCCCCGCCGGCCCGCCCCCCCCGCGCGTATTTTTTGAGCTTCAGGCAGAATAAGCCATTTCAAAACTGAAGAGGTTGTCTGAGTGAAAAGAAAGCAGGAACCAAGCTCCAAACCAAGATAAATTGGATTATGTTGCAGAGTCAGTCCAGAACATGTTTGAAATATCAAATGGAATCTCAACCACAGTAGTTTTGCTAAATGGATCCTGCTGAAATTGGAAACCCACAAAGTGATTCAGGCAGACACTGCTTTAAAACCTAGAAGTGAGGGTGTATAAAGCAACTTCAGAAGCTTGTGCTACCCACATAGTGATAACTTCGTGGGTGTTGGGTGCTTTGTTTTGTTAATATGCTCAGGCTCAACACTGAGCACCCATAAAGTAAGTCTAACCTAATTGTTAAAAATATTTTTTGGCTTAACAGCACTGGTGGTGATTGATGTACCACCTAACTATCGATGCAGAAGTCTGGCTGGATTCTTTTATTTTTTGCAGAGGTAATGATACTTAGATATGGTATAAGAGAAGACTGAGACAGTGAACCTCTCAAATTGTGGTTCATTGCCGCCGGACACAGACAGGCAGTCTTTTTAGGATACATCTGGATTTAGTAGGTGTCCTCTGGTCCATGCTCAAGATACCTACATAACTTCTTGGATACATCTATTTCACCACTTAGTTTGAAAACTTTATGTGAAATACAAGTGTATGGTTATTTAAGACTTGGGCTTTGAGACAGCAAAGGTTGACAACCAGACAAGTAGGGCATCTCTCAGAAGAGCAAGCGTGGATCATACTGCAGCCCCAGCTAAGGATCCAATGTGCCCAGTGAATGTCATTGAAGGGTAGTGACAGGAGGGGTTAATCAGAAAACAGAATCTATAGTCTGGCCCACTGCAATGAATCCTGAAATTTCCCAAGGAAAGGGGATTTTGAAACGGGACTTTAAAAAACACAACAAACCCTCCCCTCTCTCCACAGCTAATGAATCCTGCCTGGTTCAGCTGCTCTTCTTTTTTTTTTTTTTTCATCTTTTAATGGTCCAAAGGGGTCTGGGGGGGGGGGGGGAGGAGAGAAATGAGGGGGGGGCTGTACCCAGGATCCCCCCCACATAAGGGGGGCCGGGGCTGTTTTGAGGGGCACTTTCCTGCACCCCTGGGGCCAAGCAGAGGTGGTGACATGGGGGGGGGGGGGTGGTGGAAACAGGGGGGCCCCCCCCCAAAGCACCCTAGACGGGAAGAGCGTCGTCTAGGGCTTTGTACCCCTCTATCCACTATTGTAGGACTAAAATGTGGGCAGGTTTTTTAGTTACAATGGTAACGGCTGCCTGTATATTGGGTACTTTCAATTGGAGGGGCTTGCTGTGAAACACTTGCCATTCTTCACTCTTAAACAAGAACTGAAATATGGTTCTGGTAATACTGACAAGAAAGGGGAATTTTTTTTGGTTTAAGGAAAGTTTTGTGTTTTAATGATATGTAGTTAAACACCTGGCTGTTTTGATGCAGCTGCAAGCACCGTGGAGTCAGCAGCAAGTAATGTGCTTTCTATAGAGGCAGCTTACATTCAGATAATTTGAAAGCAAAGTGGAAAATTTATTTCTGCTGTGGATATGCTTACATTTGAGAGGCATTGAAATTTATCTTAAGCCAAAGGAAAAATTAACCATTTTTTTTGTTTCCTTGGTATGGAGTTTTTACCTCAGCCTGGTCACTTCTCTATTTGATTTTACCAGACCTTACTGTGTGCTTTATTACTTAATGGTTCAGCCCTTCAAAAAGAAGTACTTTCAAATACCTGATCAGTCCAGTGTCCTGGATGCTTCTGGGGATCCTGTGTGAAATTTTGTTTCAAGCTTTATAATCACCATTTATTTTCTTGTGATGGGTAGATGTTTTATCCATCTCTTCCCTGTGAGATCTGTCAAAATCAGTTTTTGATTCATCAGGTGATCAGTAAATTTTCCTGGGGAAACCCTGAGATCAGAAATTGAAGCAGTAAATAAGTACTTAAATCACTTTGAGTATTTCAAGATCTGCAGTTAATAATGCCCACACCAGTGCTTGAGAGTATTTTACGGACTTCAGTAAAATCTACATCCCCTCCTAAAATTCTGCTGTATATGCAGCACTCTATAATTGCAACAAATCCCAAGGTGAAATGAACAACAACAACAAAAAAGCCTGAAACCCCCTGTATTCATTTTCATAAAGCTCCAGTGCTATGCCATATTCAACTTGTATGAGAGGCAGCACTGCTCTGTAAGACAGGAGATCTTGTGAAGGAGTTGTCAGTCTCCACCAGATGCTGCTGGTGATGTGCTCTGTGACCCTCACCTTCCTGGGCTATCTGCTCCTGTTCTTATCTGGAATTTGTACACTTATGACAGCAGCTTATCACGTGCACACCATCAGCTCTGAGTGTTCTGCCAGTGCTGGGACCACTGCTGGTTGGTACCCAGGAATATTGATCATGTGAAGTATGATCTTTCTGAACTTGTGTGTGTACTTCTCACTCAGCTGGCCTGATATTTAAATTCCACTATGGCATTAAAACTAATACAGGTCTAGGTGTAAGTTGGAGGTACTGCTCTTGGCAGAGCATATTCTTAGAGAGACCGTGTTTACAATAAGGAAGTAAAATAGGAAGATATAATAAGAAGATGATAAGAAATCTCATACAGAGGGAAGCCAATGATATCAGTTATAGGGCTCTACCTTCCCCAGTGTAATTCTCATGTCTGCTTATATTTCACTGAAAGATTGCAGAATCTCTCTAGTAGCTATTTATCCTGATCTTTTCTAGAAAGATTTCATTGTTTTGTTTCTATGTTGTGTTCTTATTTTCTTAAACAACTGAGATTTGAGTACATCAGGACTATAGACAGCAGTTGTCTTAGGGGAAAAGTAAAAAAGTTGTATTTCTGTGCAATGCCTTCTTATCAGGGTTTAAAGGAATTGATTTCTAAACTACATGACTAACATTGGTGTTGGATCCACTAGACTTCTAAAGCATCTGAGTTAGAACACCTAACATATTCTGTAAGCCTGAGCTGTTAGCATATTTTACCTTAGACACTAATAAATCAAAGCAGCCCCTGCAACTGGTCATAGTTCATTTTATGTGAACAGAAAAGGTTTACGGTTCTTTAACTTTCTAGGCCCAGTTGTCTAAGCTTCCCAGGAATGTAATGAAATTTTGCAATCAGCTTCACTATCTAACTTTTGGCTACTCTTATATATATATTTTCAACCACACATGGGTTGGCCCTCAATCAAGTAACAAACATATAAACACACATAATGGTATGGTTAATCCCACACCTAAAATACACATATTCCCCATGGATGGGTACCTAGTAACTCCATCCCAGGGGCACACAAAGTAAGTATGGGGTATTCACAACACTCAACCAATGCACATTTACTAGTTTCTCACATTTACAGGGGAGGATTACATTTAATGACCCTTTTGTTGGGATAAATTTTGCCTCTTATTGTCTTCATTTCTGATTATAATTAGCTCCACACTGTGAGGAACAGATAGATACTAGCAACTCTCTTCCAACAGTTCAGCTCCAGACAAATGCTCTACCTATGAGGTTTTCTGGCCAAGGTTCTTTGTTGAATGCAATTGCTACTGACTGGTTCAGATGACCACACAGCTATTGCCATGGCTTCCAATTGGAAACCAGGACATCATAATAGGACATGATGTTTTTGTATATTCTTGAGCTATTATATGTTTCTCATTTCTATGGAGTTGCTTAATTGAATTGTTTCCATTGTGATTAAGCTTATTTATTAGTAGTAATGTGATTGTTTCTTTTGTCCTCTCTCCTGTTCAAACAGCTCTAAATATTGATCATATAAGACACACTTGGTCAAATTCTGATCTCAGTAAGACTGTCAAAAGCACAAAATAAAAATATATCAAGTATATCAAAGGTAACGCTCAGAGCACTAAAAACAAAGATAAAACAAAAAAATTCTCGCTCCTTTTTCTTTTTTTTTTTCTTGGTTTTCTTTTTTTTTCCTATTTTTCAGAGGTTTGGGTTAGGTTTTTTTTAGTGCTGCTTTGATATCTGCCGGATTCCAGCCCTGGGCCGGGGTCGATGGGGGCCGGGGAATATCCGTCTGCACCTCGCTTTTGGGGGGGGCTCCGGGATGGGGCCAAGAGGAGGGGGAAGGAGGGAGGTGTTTTGGTACATCACGCTGCTTCCAAGAAGTGGAACAGATGAATGTGAGATGAATACTTCAAATAGTCCATAAAGTAAAAACATGTACCCCAGCTCCTAATGGCAAGACACTTGCTGACACTACACCAGATCAATTCTGTCTGAAATAAAACCAGAATGTGGAAGAGAAGCTAAACAGACATGCCATCAACCCAAACAGAGCAGAAAAATAAGTTGCTAAGTTCTAATAATGCACAGATTTCGTGAAGTTGCTTGAGTAGATGATACAGCCTCTTTCCATGCAGCCCATCCTCTTTCTCCCTCTCAAAGCCACAAACAGCAGGATGTGGTTCCCATGGCCAAGAGCTGTTCTGCCAGGGCTATGTCATCCCCACAAATACACAACTGTCCTACAGAATGCTCCATGTAGCTTAATCTCCAGCCAGGAATAGGTCATTCACATAGCTAATTGTGTCATTAAATCTGTCTGAAGATTTATACCAACCTTTGGATCCATGCAAGTCTCCTGGAAGCAGGGTTGGAATTGTCAGGAGGCAACCCCCAGTCGTGGAAGGGAGAGCAACCCTCTGTTCCTCCACGTGAGGAAAGGGAACTCTCCAGGGAGCTGCTGCTGTGGCTCAGGGCCCCTTGCTGGAGTCAAATCCCAGATGGAGATGTGGAGATGAATGGCCCTGTGAACCTCCAAAAATCAGAGGCAGCTGAATCAGCCAGTCCTGCAAGTGTTTGGTATTTAGACAACATTGCCCAGTGTTACTCTAGCAACAGCTTATGTTGCTAAAAAGCATCTGATAGCAACGGATAAGTAGTGGCTGCAGGGACTGAGGGAAGCTCATCTCACTCTGGATCTGATAACCTGGATCCTTTGTCTTCCCCATCCTTTTCCAGGTGGGAGGCACTCTGTCCTTTGCGGCAGGCTTCCCCAAAGTAGATGCTAAAAGTATGTTGTTTTTTCTTTGGGTCTTTATTTATTTATTTAACTCCATGGTTGTAAAGAAGAGTATGTCAGAAAACTACACCACTGGACACACAGCTGCTTGTCTAAAGGTCTCAATCACTCAAGATTTCTTTTGAGCAGAGCTCTGTGTATGGATCAGCATTTTTTAATGCAAGTGGGAGAGAAGCAGCAGCAGTAAACTTCACAGCACTTTTATTCATTGACCTGACAGATTTCTTCTGTGACAATTGTCTGAGCACCACGGAGGCTTCTGCAACATAACCACACCCCTCCCCCCCCCCAGTACCCCCATCCCCCCCGCGAACCCCCCCCGCCCCCCTCGCGCCCCGCCCGGGGACCCCCCCCCCCTCCTCGGGACCCCCCCCCCCCCCCAGTGACCCCAACACCCCCCTGGGGACCTCTCCCAGTATCCCCATCACCCCGGACCAGCGTCGCGTAGCGCGCGAGCGTGCACGCAAGTCTAGATCTCGGTGGTCCCCGCCTCCTCCAACAACCACACCCGCCCGCCCGCCAGTCTTCTGGAGAGAAAAACAGCACAAAGATCAACTTGAAGCAAGTCTGCAGAGCATCATGTGGAGTAAAATGTGGAGCGAAAAAGGTAATGCTTATGAAGGAGATAAGAAAAAGAGGGCAAAGAGTATCCTTAGAATGAAGAAAGAGAGAAACTTGAGATTAACATTTGGGTCAGCCTTCAAACTAGGAAGGAACACCTAGGTTCTGCAAACCTTGCGGTGCATTTTCCCACAGCTCACCAAATAATGCACAGCAATGCCTCCGTGAGCTTCTGATGGGACACGAGTCACCTGAACCCTGATGGTAAGAAACATGGCATGACAAGTATTTCCAGAACTACCTCAACCAATTCCTCCCAGTGCTTTGTTTTTGCAAGCGTACCTTCTCGTTTTTCAATTGCTTTCCTTTGCCCCCCTTTTTCTTTTCTTTTTTTTTTTTTTGTGACTGGAAAGCTCAAGAAACAGGAAAAACATCCTATCATATACAAAAAAGGTAAGGTATTAAATCTTATACTTGAATCAAAGTCTATATCCAAAGTTGGTGGATAAAACCTTGGATTTCAGCATATATAAGCTACCTGCAGATGTGGGGTTGGGCACCAAATAGCTGAAGGATTAGTCAGAGATAACCTATTTGCATCTGGTGCCAGAGCAGGCTCCTCCAAGCTTAGCCCCAGCCAATCAAGTAGGTACTCCAGACCAGTCAAGGGCACGAGGAGCTGAACAGTACTCCACTTTCTCACTGCTTCACAGAAATGCCCATCTGGACGCACCAGGATTCATGCAAATCAACTCACCTGGAGGGAATGGGGCTGCTTGCTTGAGGAAAATATGAACAAAAGCAGGCACAATTAATAAAGCAATAACTCCTATAGGAACCCAAAGCCAGTGTTTTGTGAAGAGGGAAAATTCCCTGTTCTCCACTAGGATAAATATACCAGTAGGAACAGAGATAATTCTTCTTTTATCACACTGAGAAGCTTGTAAATAGCAAAACTACTTTCTCTAAAGGAGCTTTTCTATTTAGTTGGTATTTGGGATTGCTTTAGTGTTTACAGCGAGAATTATTTCAGGTTTGATGTCTAGGTCTTGTGGTTCAGTGTAGCCTAGTTCAACATCTGTGGGTTTTTTTCCTTGCTGGATATTGTAGTTGTGTGGTCAGAATGTTTTCTGAAGCTTATTTGGTAAGATAGGGTTTGAGTAGTGACTTGAATGTTGGTTTGGTGACTTGGGCTCCAGCCAAGGCTCAAAAAGGTGTCCTAGCATCAAATAATGCCTTTGCTCCTCAGCTTGAGATTTCCCTTCTTGGGAAAGCACTGCCAGGGCAAAGAGGAATCCTCAGGCTACAAGTTTGCTGCTGCTCCGATAGAGGGAAGGGGGCAATGTGCTGTTTCATGCTGGTACTGTGTGACCTTTCACTGCCTCATTAGGGCAAAGGGACCCATAAAGCTAGGTGACCTTTGGCAAAACTAAACTATGACAGTGAATACTCCCTTCTATCTAACTCACTTTTGTGTTTTCCATGGAACAAGCCATTAGAATTCTCTCTCTCCATCTGTTCTATGTATTATGAATTGCAAATAAAAGATGAAATGTCCAACTACATTTTTTTTTTTTTAATTTTTAATAAGACAGGCCATGTGTGAGCATTTGTAATACTGTATTTCTGATAGTTGGTAATGTCTAACATCTGCTTAAAATCAATTGCTGAGGTTTGCCTGGCCATGGGCAGCATCCTGAGCTCAATCTGCTGCCCCAGCAAATAAACATGCCAATAAACACACCACTGTGCTTTCCTCACAAAGCAGTAGTGCAGACTAGATGGAGGGCTGGTGCTGCTAGAGCCATCCATGGATTGTTGTGCGTTTGGACTTTAAAAGGTCTTCCCCTTAGAAAGCCCAGAAAGCAGATTAAAGCTCCACATTTTAAACCCATTAAAGGAAGAACAAAAGGAATTAAACTCCTTTCTCTCCTCTTCTTTTTTTTTTCCTTCGTCGCCCCCCCTTCGTTTTATTTTCCTGCCCCCCCCCGTCCTCGTCGTCGTCTTCCCCCCCTCTTCGTCGTCGTCGTCTTCTTTCCCCCTTCGTCGTCGTCGTCGTCTTCTTTCCCCCTTTGTCGCCTTCGTCCTCCTCTGTCCCTCCTTTCTCCCGCCCGCTTCTTTTTTCCCCTTTCCTTCTCTTCTCTCCCTTTCTCTCCCCTGCTCCGTTTAAGCTTCACCTTTGCTGGCGACCCTGGAAGGATGGATGTGCTCTAGGGGAGAGCTGAATTTTCTTTGGATGCTGATGTAAATTTCTGGCTGTGCTAAGGCTTGTTGGTGGGGCAGGATCTACAAATCCATTTTAATTGCTCCCGTTGTTATAAAGGGCAAAAGCCAAGTTATTTTTCTTTCCCTCAAAGTTGAACCTCAAGAGGAAAAGAATTCTGGCATGACTTCTTGCCTTCAGAAACTGACAAGTTAATACAAGTTTAACACTTCAGTTTCTGTGTTAGTAAACAGAAACTTTTTTTTTTTTCCATGGTGAAGAAATTCCCGCTGATTTCTAGGGCTAATCTGTCTCATAACTGGCCTCTTCGCCTCTAGATGAAGATAAGTCTTTCTTTTTATTATTATTTTTATTCCTATATGGGATGTCTGCCTTAGAATGTATTTTCTGTATCACTGTAATTTGTGTCTGAAAGGATGCTGACATTAATTAAACTTTTACAGCAAACATTTTTGCACTAAAAATTACAAATTGCGAGTTTAAAACCTGTTGAGGAGGGGGTCATTTAGTTGATTTAGTTGCTTAATTTATTTTTTTATTCATAAATTAAAAAATCTGATTTTCATTTCCATTATGAAAATTTCAGCCCAGTTTTCAGCTTCAAAAGACTTGTGCAAAATTCATAACACAAACTAAATAGAAAAATAGCAATCAGTTAAAATTCAAAACAATGTATAATACAGAGGGAAACAAGATGCCCAAATAACAAAAAAAGGCAGTTCCCAGGAAATGAAGCCTTCCTATGTGCTACGATGTGTGGCAGTTTTGAGGTCACCTGGAAATGGGGAAGAAATGGTTTTATGCACAGAGGCCCCAAGAAAATGTTCAACTTAACGGAGAAGACCATCAACAACATCTGATCCTTCCATGCCATCTCTGCCAACCTGAAAACTAAGGTTCAGCCTTTGGTTGTCATAACCAAATTGTATCTGTGTGTGTGTGCCCTGCAGGACTCCTTCACTGGGCAGTGCAGGGCATTTGCTGCAAAGATCTGGAAAAACTATTCACACTCTTCTTACTCCTGGCCAGCTGGGAATGGTCTCTGATCTGAGGGAAAACATCCCAGCCTGTCACAACTGCAATGCTATAAACCCACCTTACGAATGACTGCATGATCCAAAAGATCATGAGCTGTACCAGTATCTCAGAAACAGGGGAGGAGGTTGTATTAGACTCATCATTCTGCTTGTCTCTCCATCTTAGTTCCTTGGAGCACAAATGCTTTGTTAGGTTTTGCAGATACAATTAACTAATTATAATGAATTGTAAATCATAATTATAATACATTCATGATAAAAACAAGGCACATGAGGAGGAAAATCCTCAAAACCTCTGTACTTCCATCTTTCCTTGTATAGCTTCCTTTATACACAGAGGACAAAATGCTCCTGGTGAGGTCACAAGAAAGCAATAACATAAATAACAATACAAACAAGGGGATGATTAAAGTGCATATTTTCACCTTACCTCTGAATTTTCTTGTTTTTCAGATATTGTTTAAACAAATAGGGCTGTTTTCTGTTTCACTGCAGTTTCTACATTGCAAGCATATCTTGAGTGTTTGACTTGGTTTCTATTGCCTCTTGGACAGGTTCTATATGCAGACCTTGCTACTCTTTACATCCCCCACCTGATAACTGTTCTTGTGGAGACTTCCTGTGTTTACCCTCTGTTTCTTCAAACAATGCCTGTCTATGACTGTATTTCCAAACTGAATAATTTCCATCCACAGCACCCTTTTTTTGTGTAGGCCATGAAAACAATGGTTACTCTTGGCACCTGTTACTACTGAAGTAGTATGCTGCTGCTCCCAGATGGCCTAGATCCTATATTGAACATAAGAATCTCCACCTCTTCCCAAGGAGACAGCAAAATCCAGGTAGTCAGCACTAAAACAAAACCTTCAGTTAGCTGCTGCTCTCCAGCACAGGAGGGGTGTGAGCTGCTCTGTCCTCCTCACCCTGCACTGCTGGCATCAGACAGTGGCACTGCCCAACTTCTCAACAGGTAATCTTGTTCCTTTCTTACCACTTCAGCAAGCCTATGTTTCTGTATGCAGAGCTCTTCTGCAAGATGTTGGGGTTTATTAAGGTATAGAGATGAATAAATTGCATCTTGATGACGGAGAGAGGCTGTTTGGAAGTAGCCCCAAGCCAAAAAAAATTCCATCTCTAGCCATCAAACCCATGGACTAATTTGTCCTTGGGGAAGAGAAGAATTGCCATGGTGAATGACAAGTGGCTAAGCCATAGGCACTCACTTCCTGTCTACACCAAAAAGCAAGAAAGTAGCTATCAGCCTATTGTGGAAAGGAGAGCCACAGGCGGTAATTTCTGTGAATGATAACCTGGTACATCTTCTCTGCTGCCTTGGCAACTGCTGTTGTTCATGCCTATTGCAAGTGTTCACTGACAGAGCTATAATGAACAAGTAGACAAGAAGATGGAAAATGTACAACTAAGTAATAAAAATTTCATAAGAATTTTGTCCTGGTGCCACACCACACAAATTCAGTGGGTTTTTAAAACTGTTCCCTATTTTTAAAAGAGATATAAAATTGAGATTTGTAACCTATGTACCATAGCAGACCCCTCAGAAAATATTAAGAATAAACAAGCATGCTGAGCCTGCATTATCAAGACTACAGAGATGAAGGTTGTGGACCAGTGGTCCTTTCTTTGTCAGTAGCCCCTGTGACTCATGTGGCTGTATTCAAGGGAGTAAAAGCTGCTGAACAAACTCTTATATTTAAGCTTGAGATGAACATCCTTTTCAGATTATTCTTTTAAGGTAGGAGAGATCAGAAAACTAAACAATAGGAGCCTAAATATGAGAGACAGAGGCAGGAGGAGGTTGAACTGATGGTCTATTTGTTGCTTCAGGTAGGAGGCATTCCCCCATAATTTCTTGCCACAATTCTGCTTGCCAGAATAGTAGCAGAATTAGGAGGAGCAAGTTTGATGAGCTTTTTGGCATGACCTGTTCCCACAGGAATTTCATCAGGATTCGGAGTACCATGGTCTCCATACATCATTTTTCTCACAGCAAACTCTCTCAAGCACTTAATTTCCTCATCCATGGTGTTCCAAGGCTTAGGGTTCCATGGAAGGTCATCTCTGGATGGGTTGGTTAAAAAGCAGAACTGGGCTCAGTGCTGCCCCAGTAGCACTCATTTACAGGTGAGCAGAAGAGTAAAGTTCAGTGTTAAAGCACTAAATTTCAAGTTTATAGGAACAGAGGTATATTACATAAGATGTTCAGTTGATACAACAACTTAATTAATAATTCTATTTCACTGACTCTCTTAAGACATTATTGAGGAAAAGAAAATGGTCCAGACTTTACAGTCTAGCCTCATTATAATACTTAACCTAGTTTTAAGTATTGAAATACTGCTTCAGGAATCTCTTTGTTGGTGGAGAAGGGTGAAGTCTTTGGCCTCACAACCTATGCCAACCTATGGAGACCCTACCCTCTCATACCTAGCATGTTCCTACCTGTTCCCTGTCCCTTCCTCTCATCTACAGACCCCTTTTTCTTCCTGCAGCTGCCTGGTCAGACATTTTCCTGACATCCCTCCCCCATCCTCTCACAATAAGCAGCTCTCTTCCTCCCTAGGAGGGAAATACTATTGAAAAAGGCTTCATTTTCCCCAGAAAAAATACTGCTAGGAGGTTTGCCAGTTATTTTTAGGAAATGCTTTTGGTGCCTTTGCTGTGTTTAAAGTGCCCTGAGCAAGCAGATGTTTCATGTGGAAAAAAATCCTGTGGCCTTTTGCTCGATGCATTGTCTTCTCTGGGCACTGGAAAAAAATGCTGCTTGGGTTTTTTACATCAAAATGTTTTCTTAAACTTCTGGGATTCTGTTAAAAATTCACAAGAAGTCCTAAAAGGCCAAATATTTTCTCTATTGCCCTACAGTAAGACAAGGAGCCACTGGAGATGTTTGTATGACAATGACGTTCCATGTTCCCAACAGGAGTTGGGAAACACTGTGGAGGAGCAAACATACTGGTTCCTGGATACCCTCAAAACAGGTCTTTAGTTGCTGGATAATGGTGGGATGACTTCTAGTTGCAGTTATAGATTTCTCCTGTAACAACAAAATTTACTTTCTTCATTCCTTTTTTTTTTTTCCTTTTTGCTGTTAGATCAATATGCATTCTGTCGCTATGTGATTGACATGTTTGCGCAAGGGGATTTTTATCCAGGTATTTTCCTACATCATTGAACTCTGCTCTAATATTCTTCTGTTTTCCTGAGAGTTTCTGCTACTTTTATGTATTAAAAGTGTGTTTAGGATTGTTGAAAAACCTCACAAGTGCAGCAAAGAGTGTGCAAAGATTTTTAATAACACCGACAGTTCCACCTCAAGGAGGCAAAACCTTCACTGTGAGGTGAAAATTATTAATCAAATAATTTAAAAACCTGTGTTGCAATAAGATGAAAGGGTACAGAATATTGACCATTGTGCAAACACTTCCTACGGAATTTTGGTGCCTGGATGGACAAACAATTTTTTCTTTATATGGAAATCACAAGTAGAAGAAATCTGTTCACGGGGAAAATTTAAATAGGTAATTTTGCTATTTCTCCCGTGGCCTTGGCGGACGCCGGGCGCCGCCCCCGCGGAGGGGCGCACACGGGGGGACCCCCGGGGGCCGGGCCGGCGGGGTGGGGGGGGGGGGAAGGGGGGGGGACGTGGGGGGGACATGGGGGGGACAGGGACACCTGGAGATCTGTCCCCTCCTGCTGCAGGTGGGGGGCCAGGGGGGACAGGGGTCTGGGGGTGGCCCTGAGGGGTCTTGGGGTGGCCCTGGGGTGTCCCTGGGGAGATGGGGGTATTTTTCCACAGAACAATTAATAAAAATACCATTGGAGCCATGCTCCCAGTATTCACCCTTTTTCTCCATTATCTGCAAATGTTATTTCAGAAGCAGTTTAAAGGTTGATTTAAATATCATGATAGAAGCCAAGCATCTTCATTTCCTTACATCATCCTTGTATTCATTTTGCAGAAATTGTGATGGGACTTTTTTCCACATCATAAAAACCACAGTTCCTTAGGATAAGTTCATATTTAAGTTCACCCCCCCTCCGGGAGCTGATCCCTGGAGAGGTGCAGCTGCCCAGACCTGGGGAGGCCGGGGGAGCCCGACGGGTTCTGGGAGCTCATCAAGCTGCTGATGACAGAGGCAGGGATTGCTCCACTCCTCGTACACCGCGGGTCCCCCGCCGCTGGGGAGGAGCTTTCCCAACCTGGAGGAACCTGTCCCAACGACCACCCTCGCTTAAGCAATTTGCCTGACTCAAGATCCCCCCCCGAGTCTAGTCCAAAACACAATCAGTTATACCAAAGCTTATGTCAGTTCAAGACAACATTACATAAGATCTACTAACAGATATAAATCATTACAAATGAGCAAAAGCAACTATCAAGGCCATAATGGGAGAGGTATGCTTTAGACTTTTAAAATTCTTTGGTGAAAGTAACAGGTTGGTCTATAAGCCTCCAAGTGTGTAGTGGCAACTATGTGTTTTTTTAAAGTTGAAATATTTTCCTTGAAATATTAATTTGTTACTGACTCTCAAGTTGCTGCAATTCACAAAGGACAGTTTAAGAGATTACTTGGAGCTTGTTAAAGTTAATCTAAATATAAATGTATTCAAAGTGACTTCTAAAACTTCTAAAGCCATTGTACTTTACCTCTGGAGTAGTAATGAAATATATGAACAATAGTGAGAAGACCTATACTCTGGCACAGTGGAGCATTAAGAGCTTAATCCATGGTTAAAATACCTATATAAACAGACTTAGCCTATGAAGTGAATGCTTGGTACCTGAGAAACAATCCAATATCTGCTGCTAGGAAGCTTAGAGTTTGCAGGCTTTGAGTTAGCAAGCTGCTGTTAAACCTTGAGGTGATTATAGTACACCTGTATAAGATGTAGTACCAGAGCTTCTGTATTTGTATCTGTGTGTAGGTAGTCAAGTATTCCATCACCGGTTTCCATGTATTTTTACAGTGGTGATGGCTGGACTTTGCATATGGATTAATGTAATCCTGATGGACTACATGCATTGATGCTAAAGAAACAACCCAGCTTGATTATACAGCATGAGTCTGTGCTAGGAGCAGTTGTGCAATCTTTCTTCTGCAGGTAAATGGGGAGGAGTGTCACAGGGCATTGCAAAGAGGAATTCATTACTCTTTGGAATGGATAAAGCTACTGTAACAAGAAGAGCCCATGAGGAAATGACTCTATTGGCGGTGCAGGGTTTGAAAATGCTGTTTGAATTGCTAGTGGTTGCATGGCAACTTGTTTTTTCTAATAAGCTTTCAAAAAGTATTAGGAGTACATGGCTCTCATGATTAAATTTGCTGATTTAAGAGTTGGATCCCTTCTTCCTTCAAATGCTACCTAGAGCCAAATATTGGATAACTTTGTCTTATAATTCTTTAAAAGAAAGAAAAAGTAGTTAAGGGTTTCCAGATTACCCAACATAAATTAAATAACCACATCCTGATTATAGTCTGGCTCATCCATCTTTCTAACCACGCCTCGTCGGTCGCGGTCTGCCTCGCGGCCGCGCGGCGCCGCGGCCGTGGAGCGCCACACGCCCAGCTCCCCCGCCCCCCCCCCCCCCGCCCGAACCATGCGCTGTTGGACAGGCAGGGGGGGTGGTGCTGCCCCCCCCCCGCCCCCCGGGGGCCCTCGCGCCCCCCCCCTTGCGGCTGGCGGGGGCAGCCCCGGGGGCCGCCCCCGTCCCCCCCCACCCCCCCCTCGCCTCGGGGTCGCGAAAACCAAATTGGTTCTATTATTACAGGTTTTCTGGTCTTTAAATATTGCCTCGTCAAGTGTCTCCAGTAGAACAGCTGTTACATAAACTGCATCCAAAAGAAAATAGGGAAACTTATGACTGCTTCTTGCAGGAATTTTTTTGAGTGGTATCTTTTATTTCTTCTCTCGAAACATGAGTAATAAAAATAAAAGTGGATTTGAGTTTACTGCTACAGAGCTCTATGGTTGTCAAGTGCTATTTCTAGCAGGGATTAAAGCAGGTAAAGAGCTGTTTAATCTCAAAATTATGCAGAGCAAATTCTTCATGTTTTATTGAGGAGAGAGGGAAGTTGTGTTAAGTTTTTCATTTTTTCCCCAAAAACCTTCCTAGCATTGTAACTTCTAACAAATACACAATAGTAAAAGCTGCTATTAACCTTGAGGTCATCTTCTTACTTTATAGGATACTGAGCACATTTTCAATAAGATATATGTGGAGAAGTGGAATCAGCACACCAGAGCGGGGGAACATCAGAGGGAAAAACCCAGCCTGCTCCCTGCGGCAGCTGTAAAGCTGTGGGGCTTTTTAATTTTGTTTCCATTTTTCCTTTCTGCTGCCATTTGAAGCTTTGTGGCACAGTGAAGAAAACTTCCCAAGAAATCTAAGTCAGCACCAGGTAAACTGCAAATTGCGTGCTCCAGCCCTAAGACAGAGCAGCTAGGGAAAAGTGCTTGCTCCAGGCTGCCTAGGATCTGGAATTCAAACACGTGGCTGTGACCCTTCACATCAGTTGCAGGAGCCTTGAGTAGTTAAGTGGGAACTAAAAATTCTAGTGGTCTCATACCTGTAATTCCTGATTTTCCTGGCAGAAAGTGGATTTGAGAATGTTCTAACTTCTTATTAAGAGAAGTCAGCTCAAGCATTAGCTTCACAGGTCACTAGAAGGGCAGGAGCAAGGAGATCTTGGGAAGCAAACAGCTCCCTACTAGAAACATCAGTTCTGCTTTATTGCTGCAGGGTATGAACATCTTTGGTGGGGATTCCCCCCCCACACCCCGTACATCCAGTCCAAATAAACATCCCTACTTTATAATCTACGGATTGTAGAGTCTATTTTCCACGTGTCAGTTTCATGAATAGTGCTGAAGAGGAATGGGATGATACCCCAGATACCAGTGCAGGCAACACTTTTTTGTCAGTCTCATTTCCAGCCTTCCTCCCCAGTGCCCGCATGCCTGGAAACGGGAATACTGACAGAGAACAGTGCACTGCCCATGGCACTAGGATGACTCGCAAACAACACTTAAAGATCCTTCTTCTAAGCAGCCCAGCTAAAATTTTCAGAAGTGCATTGACTCTTTATGCACAAGGGACTTCAGAAAGAATGTCTTCTAAAGCTGATATTTTCAACAGTAATTAAGCATTGCTTAGACTGGAAAACAGTGTGTGCAAGAGAAGTAGATGTAGGCAGCAAACAGCTGTTCTTGAAGGGAGGACTTGATCTGAAGACCGGAGAGGATGGAATCTCGACAAACTTGATTGCATATCCCTTCCGGATGATGGAGAGGACCCACCTGTCGGATGTTATCTCTTCCCATGCTGGTAGAAAGGGGAAGAGCCGGGTGGGTCTGGAAGGAAGACAGAGTACAGATGGAAAATGCAGAGGGGCAGGTGGATCAAACCCCCTGCTTAGGCTGATGCTGGGGCTTTAACCTGGGCTGATGCGCAAGTGGTCAGTATGGCTATGGAGTATCTCCACAACTATATCACAGCAGCATAAACAAATTCCCCTTTGGGTGCAATTTCGAGAAGCTGCTGGGTTCTTGCTCTAAGAAAACAGATTTCCACCTTTAAATTGAGTTCACAGAAAGTCGATTGTAGAGACTAAGGTTTAGTATTGCAGTGGTATCTCAGTGTTGGTTTTGTGTACAAGCATTGACATCAGGAAGCACTGACATGATCTGATTAAGAAAGAATCTCATGATTTGAGTGGACAGGTAAAAATTCTATGGCACACTTGGTTAGGATTGATCAGCCCGAGCGGTAATGCGCATGTTCATTTTGCATGAGAAAATAACTGGCTTGATGGATTAGCTGAAGGCAGTTTTCAGGCAGTGTGTCCTCTAAAGGATTTCAGATCAGTTTACAGGTGTTCCCAAACGCTTTGCTAGGCAAGGTCTGTTTTGAAAGGTACCACAGGGGATGCTATGGAAGGTAAGTATTGATATTTGGAAATCTCATTCCAGTTGCAGATAAAACCAAACTGTTGCATTGGAATGTCCTATGGGACAGCAAGTCTGTTGCAGAGGCTCCAGGCAATATGCAGCACTACACGGTGGTTAAAGAGGAAAAGGCAAGTTCTCCTCAGGAACTGGTTTCTGAGGTACTTGGAGATGGGCTCTGGGCCTCTGATAGTAGCTCCTGATCACAATAATGTTCTGCAAAGACATCATCATGATACGGGTTTGTTATCCCCAAAATTATTTAAAAAAAAAAAATACATCGGAAATATGTGTTTTAGAAGAGTGTGGAGGTTAATTCATGTTTACTGAAAAACAAAACGATACAAAACAAAACCCAACCATTTAGCCCATTTCTTATGCTGTTGGCAATGATTTAACTAAAAAAAATGAAAATAAAATAAAATATGTAAAGCAGCATTGCAAAATTCAGGATTAAACTGAGTTAACCGAAAATCTTTTGAGATTACATAGACTAAGAACCAAGAACTGTAACTGTGTGAGCTGAGTTTCAGCACTACTCAGCAAACACCACACACCACAGTTCCAGCACTTCTACATGGCAGAATATACTACATGTAAAGGGTAGTTTCACCTAGGGTTTCCCTGGAAGCAGTAGGATTAATGTATTTGCCTCGGATGCACGGGTACACGTACTCAGAAATTTATTTATTTTTTTTACGAGTGAATAGATTGAAATAAACTTCTGTTGACAAAGAATACAAACTACAACATTTGCAAGAATGAGTGGAAGGGGGGGTCTCGCTAGGCGTGTTCGGAGGCGCGAAACGGCGGCTTGTATACAATTATGGGTTGTGGCTTCTGGCAAGAGTCAAAGGCACAGCAGATAGAGTCCACCCAAGATTAGTCAAACAGAAACAGAGGAAACAGTTTTGGAGGAATAAGTATTACTGTCACACAACTCGAACAAGAAGGCAGAAGGAACAGTTCCAAAGCAAGGGCCCGGGGAAGAAAGGTGTAGCCCGGGGCGGATGGGGGCGAACTGTGTGGGGGGCGTGAGGCCCGGGGGGTGGCGGGCTAGTGAATTTTGGGGGTTCGGGTCGTGGGGGGCGGGGTTTTTTTAATAAAAAAAAAAAAAAAAGAAAAAAACCCAACCCACATTTTTTTCATAGCGCTGCATTTGAAGTTTACTGTCTGCGTTTCCCCTTTACAGCCTTCCTCGGGGTTTAGAGATGAAAGGAGATGGGGACCTGACCTCACAAACCTTTCTGTGAGTATGGGGCATCCAAAGTTATTTTTAAGCTCCCCTTAAAGCATCAAGCTTTAAAGCATAAAGCAACAACTTCTGCTGGTTTTAATTTAAACCTCTCAAACTGTAATTTTCTGTACTTTTTACGGATACCTCTGAGCAACTGAACTGATACTTCTGAAATTTTGCATGAATACTTGTTTCTAAGCTTGTCAAGCATGAGAATGAAGACAGACTTAGCACAGAAGCAAATTAAGAAAAGCAAGTTGTGTGTCAATTAAAATATGAAGATACAGACACTACAGGTGTTCGTGCAGCCAGTGAAAACTTTCCGCAGTGACTGCAACATGTTAAATCAGCTCAGGGTGTTTGACAAGTTTTTTCAAAAGCCTCTGCCCCTCTCACAAGCCCAGTGCTGCTTTTCACTCTTGGCAGGGGCTCAGAACATGAGTGTGGCAGTCAAGGGTGTCTATGTCTCTCTAGCAATCGTGAAGGTGATCTTCTGCATCGCAACGGCCGGCTGCACGCCGACCTGAAGCTGGGCCCCGGACTCAGCGTTGCCGCTGGCCTGGAACTCGGTGATGTAGAGGCTGGCCACACGTTACCCGCCAAGGAGCTTCTTGGTGGCGGTCATCGGGGTGGTGCCCTGCTCCTCGGTCGAGGTGAGCATCGTGGCAGCACGGCCACTGGCGGCACGGGAGCGCATGCGCTGGGCGTCGGACGCCGCCTGGACAATGAAAGATACCTGATCACTGTGACCAAGGGTTGCTTGTGCATTGTGTCTTGGTGTTGGAGTGCAAGACAGAGTCTGATTCTGCAAACTATAGTTGAATACACTTAGAGCAAAGTGTCTAAGAGGTCCATGGGTCAGTGATCATTAGTCTTCGTTTTGAGCAGTGTCTTCAAAAGTGTACTGTACGGAGTGTCTTTACTGCATGTTGCTCTCTGGCCACATAAGTATTGGATTCTTTGCACCATAACTTCATGCCTGCTGGTTAAACTACATCCTTTTTACATGGGATAGCTTTAAAGCCACTAAGTGACTAGTAAATTCATGGAGGTTTAGCTCTTTCTGTCCCCACCCAGCCTGGCTCTCTTGATAATGAGCTTGCTGCTCATCACAGCTGTTGTGGATCTCCAAGCTTCCAAAACTTAAAGGGCCAAGGCCCGAAGAATGAAGTTACCCTCTCCCCTTCCCATTTGCTGTAAAGCAATGTCTTTTTGAGGGTCCGTTGTTCCCCATCTCCCACCTTGGAGCTGGCACTGCTCTGAAGAAAAGCTTTGCTGTGGTGTTGAGCCATCTCTGAGGTGTTTTGTATTCACCTCCAGCCAGCTGGAGGCAGCTCACAGCAACCTGCAGAGCACAGCTCACTGAGTTTTCTTTCCTCCTTCTTTCTTTTGCTCCACAGAGACTCCCCAGCTGAACCCTGTGATGGAACCCCTGTCCTGGATGCTGGGCACCTGGCTCGATTTTTGAATTGAAGTGATGTACAGCTCTGCTAATTTTTCAGTTATCTACCAGAGAGCCTGTGAAGCACCAGGACTCTTCACATTTATCCCACTGTGCCGTCCTATTGATATTTAACAGACATCTTCCAGCCAGAGGGTAGACACACATGCCCCAGGATCAAAAAAGAGCTGTTTTGTCCTTACTGTGCTGTGAAAACAGTACAGATGTTCCCTGGGCCAACTATGGAGTAAAAACACCAGGGC
>WUAM01005687.1:0-24644 GCA_024336885.1 Actenoides hombroni
TGTCCCAGTTTGGGTTCCAATCCCAGTCCCAGTTTGGGTTCCAATCCCAGTTCCAGTCCCAGTTTGGGTTCCAATCCCAGTCCCAGTTTGGGTTCCAATCCCAGTTCGTGTCCCAGTTGGGTTCCAATCCCAGTTCGTGTCCCAGTTTGGGTTCCAATCCCAGTTCGTGTCCCAGTTTGGGTTCCAATCCCAGTCCCAGTTTGGGTTCCAATCCCAGTTCCAGTCCCAGTTTGGGTTCCAATCCTCTTCTATGCAGAGCCCTCTCACCCCCCTTACTGGCAAAGGGCTGACTTCAGGGAGGTACTAAAGCCCAGAATTAACTTTAGGATTAGAATTACTCCCACTCATCTCTGAGGCAGTTTTCTCACAAATAAACAAATATGAAGTGGGGCTGCTGAGCTGGGGCAGGGACAGAAACCCTCAGCAGGACTAAAGGAAACTGATTCTTCTGTCTGGTATGCCTCATACATTGGAAACTTTAAGCATCTGTCGTCACTGCAAGGTTTGCCAGTTGAGCGTATCTTTTCTCATGTAACATTCGTGGAGCACAGATAGGTCTCTCTCGGAAATTGTCTATCAGTTCTCTTCTGCACTTTCCTTGCTGGCTGTGGCAGCAACTTTTGTCTTGAAGGCCATTTTTAGGGTCTGGGACTTCTTCCCTGCTTCCTTTCATTCTTAGGTCCTGAAGTCAGTCTTCCTGCCCATCCATCAGATCCCAACTTTGGCCCTAAACACCCATGGCTGTCCTGTTTTTAAGAAAGGCTGAGGAAAGCAGGTCTCTGGTTCCAGCTGTGGAAGCAGTGCTGCCCAGATGGCACCACGGCAGGGGCTGAGATGGAAGAAGGAAGGTTTGTGAAAACCACCTCGAAGGTCTGCTGCCCTGCCCTTATCGTGGGTCCTGTCCCAAACTCAGAGGACTCCTCTTGGCACGAAACTGCTGCCTCCTTTGGGGCTTTCACTGCTTCCTGGTCTGCTCCAATACTGTTAGCTGCTGTGATCCCCCTGTCACTCCAGAAATACTTATGTTCTCAGCTCCTCTATATCATGATGGTATTAAGGTGCACTGTGCACCTGTATCAACCAAGGCCTTGTACTTCTGTGGATCTGACGTGCCAGGCCATCGGTTCTACACAGTCCAATAAATCCAATTGTCCCTTTCCTTCACCTGGCTGGAGGCAGGGCTCCTCTATTCCTGTTCCTGGACAGAATATTCACTGTCTTACAGCAGGCAGGAACTGAAAGGTAGCTGTCTGGGACAGCAAGAGGGTTACCACATGAAACACATACCTCCTCTATTACAGATGAGTTATCCGGTATCATTCACAGTCGGCAAGCTAAACACCCTAGAAATAGGGAAGCCCCTAGTTTCCTGTTGGGCAGTAACATGGACAAAAATCATACATTCTAAAGCTGGTGCATTTGATAACCAGTCAGATATTGCAGTGGCATTCATCTGGAGAACTGAGAGTGGGAGTTTATCTTCAAAGCAAGTTTTCCCTCTCTAAAATTGTCTCTTCTTAGTAACTATCCCCTGGCAGCTTGTAACAAGAAGGCTGCTTCCTTACTAGAGCTCCCACCTTCAGTAATGTGCATGTGCAGAGGCTGCTTTGCTGGTTTTATTCACAGCTCCTGGGTGGTTTAAAGCCCCACAACCTGGTGAGAATAGGTGCATCTGTACAGGGGGAAAAAAAAGGCACCTACTTACATGGGGCACCACTAACCCACATCCCTCAGCACCACAGCTCCGCGGCTTGGAAACCCCTCCAGGGACTCCACCACTGCCCTGGGCAGCCTGGGACAGCCCTGGACAACCCTGCAGGGGAAGAAATTCTTCCTTATGTCCAACTTAAAACTCCCCTGAGGCAACTTAGGCTGTTTACTCTTGTCCTATCACTTGTTCCTTAGGAGCAGAGCCCAACCCCACCTGGCTCCAACCTCTTGTCAGGGAGCTGCTTCCTAACATCCAATCTAAACCTCCCCTGATGCAACTTGAGGCCATTTCAGCTCATCTTATCGTTACTAATTTGAGAGAAGAGCCCAACACCAGCCTTGCTACAACCTCCTTTTGGGTAGCTGTAGTGGGCAATAAGGTCTCCTCTCAGTCTCCTCCAGACTAAACAACCCCAGTTTCCTCAGCCACTCCTCACAGGCCAGGCTTTCCAGCCCTTTCACCAGCTTTGTTGCCCTTCTCTGCACCCCCCAAACCCCGTACCCGGGTGTTGGGTGACACCGTAGGGTGTCTGAGTGACCCCAAACCCTGTACCTGGGTGTCTGGGTGACCCCGAAACCCTGTAGCTGGGTGTCCAGGTGACACCATAGGGTGTCCGAGTGACCCCAAACCCTGTACCCGGGTGTCCGAGTGACCCCCAAACCCCGTACCCGGGTGTTGGGTGACACCGTAGGGTGTCTGAGTGACCCCAAACCCTGTACCTGGGTGTCTAGCCCAGCAAAGGGTGTCCCGCCTTGGTGGCCCCCCCCCCCAGGGGACATCACAGAGCCAAGGCCATGGGGGATGTGGGGACACGGGGGGGACATGGGGACACCAGGGTCCATGTCCCCAATTGGTCCCAGTGTCACTGAGGGACATGGGGACACCAGGGTCCATGTCCCCAATAGGTCCCCGTGTCACTGAGGGACCTGGGGGCAACAGGGTCCATGGCCTCAGGCGGACCACGTGCCACTGAGTAGACTTTTCACATTTCCTCAGTGGTTTTTTTCTCATGCACAGCTCAGGAGAAGTCCAGACATAGTTTTAAGCCCCATCACAGAATCCAAGGAAGTCACAGCAGGGCAGAAGACTCCATCCATGCCCATCTTCTGCAACTGCCCCTACCAGAGCAGCATCACCTGGAAATGAGGAATCACAACAGTTTCCTCCCTGTGTCACAGCAACATTCATCACCTTCTGAACTGACCCAAAGTCATCACGGAGCCATCGGCTCTCACATGCCCCGTGGCTCGGGGGGCTGCAGCAGAAAGGGCTTCTGTGCTGGGCGCTGGTGCAGCCCCCGGCCCTGCGCGGGGGCACAGCCCACACCGCTCCCCGGCCGCCCCTCGCCATCCTCTGCCTGCACCCCCTGAGCGTGCTCTCAGAGTTCACTGGGGGGGGGGGGTGAAAGTCCAACTGTAAAAAGCTTGACAAAACCAAATTGCCTATTCTCGCCCGAGGGACTTAGCAATAAAATAAGATTTTCCCAATGTAGATTGGGCAAAATTTGGTCAGGATTATTTGCATGCAGACAATCATCTGTATAACAGGCACAGTGAATTTGCTCTTCTGACACGGAAAATGCAGAAACACCTCCAGGAAGGTGATGTTTCCTGGGAAAACTGGGCCTATATTTGGTTTATCTGTAGATGGTACACAATGTTTTCCAGCTAAAGTGGCAATGCTGTTTATGTGGAGCAATAAGTTGGCCGGGGGGGTCCAGCTGGGGACGATGGCGGGTGCTTGGGGGGGCACAACAGGTCCTGCCACCCAGCCCTGCGCCGACACAGCCACCGACTCGAGCCCGTAGGTCTTTGGCATCGAGGTTATTTTTGAGAGTTGTTTTGTGGTTGCTTGGGGTTGGAGGCACCTGAGGGTCCTGGGCGTTGCACCGTGGTGACTTTGCCTGGTTCCGTGGAGAGCTGAGGGACATCAGATGGCTCACATGGGTCGCCCAACGCAGTTGCAGTATCAGCACCTTGGTTTAACTTTGGTGCTACTCAATGGAGTCAGTACTGGTACCTGAAAATATTTGGTAATGCTCTGATAATACTCCATATCCTGTCAGGATGATGGGATTAAATGCCCCCTCATGTGATTTTTGGGTGACACCATGCTGGGAGGAGAGGCAGGTATGCTGGAGGGAAATGCAACCATTTAGAGAGAAGTTGGAAGATTGACCAACAAGAGCTGCATCAAAACAATCACTAGTAATTGATCTAAAGCTACAAATTGAACAGGGTACTTCTATAGCACAAGATGTTTCCCTACTTTTTTGCATTGTAGCACAACAATTTACCAAATTGGACTCCAGCAATAATTTTGTATTAGTCTTCGTCATACTGGCTGAACTTTTGATAGTATTAGGTTGAGTTTGAAGTTCTTTGAATTAAGTCTTTAAATGATGAGAGTTTACATCATTCTGTCAGGCATTCTTATTGAGGGGGGGCTTCCCGATGCCTCCCCCGCGGCGGGCGGGCCATGCCGCCCTGCCGCGTCGCCGCCGCCCGCGGGCTTGGGGCGCAGGGGCGGGCGGCGGCGGCGGAGCGGGGCGTGGGGTGGGCGAGGAGGGCATCGCTCCGCGGGAGGAACAAAGGGGCTGCGGGCGGCTGCGCCAGCGGCGCAGGGCCGGTGGGGAGTGCCTGTGTGTATGTGTATGTGTGTGTGTGTGTGTGTGTGGGTGTGCACAGGGGAACAGGGACACCCTGCTTACACCCGCCGCACAGCCCCGGAGAGACAAACTCCGAGACCTGGGCCCGGCCCCTGGAGCTGAAGAGCCGCGATTCAGAGAAGCCCGAGCCACCCCCGGAGCAGGTCCGGGGCAAGCGGGTGGCACAGCCCCACCGCGCACAGCAGCACGATTCCAAATGGGCATCCAACGCCAGCAGCGGCACAAACACAGCACCGGAGACCCTGCTCAGCAGGCAGTCTCAGAGGAGCTCGGGGGGTGGTAGCTCCCCTGGCCCCTCCTGCCTGTCCTGTTCCAATCCCCATCTGCCACCAGCAGCCACGCTCGGTCCCTTGCTTGGTAGGAGAAGAAAGCCATCCCAAAGTGTCACCTTCAAGGAATTCGTAGTGCCCTTGAGATATTTGACCCTGTAGCAGAGGCGTGGCAGGAGGCTAAAAGGCTCCTGTGTTCGCCTGGGGTTTTTCCCTGATGAATATGACCAGGCATTTATTCTAAACTCTTATTTCCCCCTATGACCCAGAAAGTAGAGACTCGGCATCTTTTTCGTAAGCACCCAGCTGCGGGATATTCAAAGAGAGGGTATTTTGTAAGTCAGTCATTTTAAGGCCGAAAAAACTGCCTTTTAAAAGAGAAGACCGTTCCGAATTAAAGCCTTCTACTAATCGCCATGTTCTGGCTAATTGCAGTTTTCTCTTTCCTGTAGCGTTCGGCTTCTCCAAACAATACCAAGAGTCCCCACAAGTTGGCAGGGATGAAGCCCCTGGTATCCAGTGACCCATATCTTGCCCCACCCTCCCCATCAGCACCCTGTGGGGCTACGTGGCAGCAGTTTCACAGAAAACAGCATCTCTGGGGGGAAACTGAGGAAATGACCCTCAACAACTTTGTTCGAAACGAAAAACTGGGCTTGGTTAGTCTAGAGGAGAGGAGGCTGAGGGGAGCCCTTCTTGCTCTCTACAGCTCCCTGAAAGGCTCTGGAGGTCCCTCTTTCCCTCCCTCCTCACGGGCTGCGGGGTTCTGACGTGTTGTGCCATTTGCTCCGAGCCAGCCGAGAGGATGATGCTTTTTGGTGGGACTTCTTTGGGTTTTCTCAAACCAAGCCAAGCCTTTTTCCTCTGTTGTGTTCAACTCTCTCGTGGTGTTTTGATGTGCTCGTCCAAACTAATACCTTTTCAGTTCAAGAGCCTTGGGGTGTTTTTGTTGTTGAACGAAGGATATCTGTAGTTCAGTGAGGACTACTGTCCCTCCATCTTCAGAGTTCTTGAGCTTATACTATGAGTGCTATTGCTATGGGAAACTGTGGCTTTCTGAGACAGGACTGGATTAAACAGATGTCTTGAAACAGCAGTGAAGTGGATGTAGAACTTCCCAGGTAAACAGTCTTGTATAAATTTATGAATTTTATCATTTTCTTAAGAAAGTCACAGGAGAGAAGAATTCAAGTTAATAAAATACAGAATCCGTGTCCACAAAGCAGATAGAACAACTCTGGTTCTCTGAGTGAGAACAGAAGGGCACTATGGTTGGGACATATCTGAGTCCTGGATTTCAGGGATGGAAGAGGAAAGAGAAAATTAACAGATGGATCAGCCATCCTCTGTAACCAGAATCATCCCTTGCCTAGTGCTCATCCAGACCCCTCAGCTACTTATCTTTTTTGTCAGTGTCCTCAAAGCAAAGAGAACGACGCTGGTCGTCTGATCAGCTGTTCTCATTCTGATATTCCAATTATTCATACCAACTTTTATTATAAACCCTCTAATGCAATGTAATGTACAGTGTCTCTGCCACACAATTGAAACACAAGTTTTTCACACGTCTGTCTTTTCCTGTCAGTAGAGCTCTGTAATTGAAAGCATTTTATCAGCTGTAGAATAAAAGACATAGAGATGGAAGGGAAGGGATTTTAGGTACAAAGCTCTTGTTGATAATGAGAGCTTCACTGTTGGAGTAGTCACAAATTTCTCTGAGTCATAATGTGAAAAAAGTTAATTTGTATTTCTCTTGTCCAGTTTGTTTTCACAGTATATGAATCACCAAACAAAATAATTTATTGTAGTAAAAGAACTTATCTGTTTGCAACACTTGTTGATTTTCAATATATGATGTTTCATTGATCAGAAATCTGGCGCTTTTTTTTTTTTTTGTTTGGGGTTTTTTTTGGCTTTTTTTTTTTGTAATTTTAAAAAAATGGGAGCACGGGGAAGAGGCCGAGGCTGTGCTGGGCTGGGACTGGGAAGTGCTGGGCTGGGACTGGGAGCACTGGGAAGAGGCTGAGGTTGTGCTGGACTGAGACTGGAGGAGGCCCAGGATGCACTGGGCTGGGACTGGGAGCACTGGGAAGAGGCTGAGGGTGCACTGGGCTGGGACTGGAAGTGCTGGGCTGGGACTGGAGGAGGCTGAGGCTGTGCTGTGCTGGGACTGGGAGCACTGGGCAAACAGCTGCATGGCTTAAACACATGGCTCCTTTCTCTGTTCCCCCTGTCTCATTCACTGCCTTTCTGCACGCTACCTGAAGTGTCTTTCATAGTTAAAACCGATTACCTTTTGCCTCTCAAGGATCCCTATCCTGTGAGGGACTTGTATTCTTTTAATAGCGCATTATATTTTTTTTATTCTGACGAATGAGATCTAAAGGCCTAAATGCTTAGAAACCCTAGAAAGACCATTACTTTAAAGCCAACCCATCACACCCCCATCTTTTACCAGTTGCCTGGAAGCAGACCCCTCACATCCAGCAGGACTGTATACACCCCAGCAGGAGCCTCACCAGTGGTACCAGCTCTTTACCTTTTCCAAGGCAGAGATTGCGAGGGTGAAAGGGTTCACACATGTGCAGTGGTGCAGCAGGACTCCAGCAACCCGCTTGCCTTCCTTCTCAAAGGCAAATGGTTCATTCCAGTGCCCTCCGCTCCTGTCCTCCGGAGCGGGGACAGCGAGGCAGCCGGTAACGGGCTCCTGCCGGGAAACCCGACCTTCCCTCCCGCGGCGTTTTAACCCCGCCGTTATTTCTTTCTCTCCCGGCATGGAACCAAATCCCTTTTTTTTTTTTTTTTTTTTTTTTTTTCCCTTTTTCCAAAAGAAAAACTCGCTGCAGGAGGCCGGGGGAGGGGGGGGGGGGACTGGGGGGCGGGGGGCGGCGGCACCCCCCCCACCCCCCCCGCACCGATCAGCAAGCAGTAACTTATTCTCTTATGGCACCTTGAAGGAATTATTTACAGACAAAATGGCTACTAATTTGGGAGTTAACATACAGCATGAAACAAACCCAACCAACCTTTCCTGATATGCCTTCAATGCATCAGGAAGAGGTGGTTTTGTCCCTGCTGTGATGATAAAACAACTGAGTAGAGAGGAATGATTTAGTAAAGTCAGTGTCAGGTTTGGGGGGCATGGATGGTATTGAAAGAGGGCCGGGGAGAGGCAGGGCCCCAGCGCGGTGGGCGGCGAGGGGGTGCTGGGGGGAGCGGACGGTGAGAGGCAGGCACACAGCGCCGTGGGCAGCGAGGGGGTGCTGAGCATCACGCACGGTGAGAGGCAGGCACACAGCGCCATGGGCAGCGAGGGGGTGCTGAGCATCACGCACGGTGAGAGGCAGGCACACAGCGCCGTGGGCAGGGGGGGGGTGCTGAGCGCCCCGCACGTCCTCGCCCTCGGAGAGCTGGATTGGGAGGGCAGGGAACAAGGAATACTCTGCTACAAAAGGACACCCCAGTGTCCTCTGAATTTCTCCTGCTCCAGGAAGTTTTATGGAGTGAGAGCTAATGAGCAAACAGTATAAAAGTTGAAAAGGAGAGATTTGATGTCAAGAGAAGCCAAATACAGCAAAGTGAACTTGCATGGTGAAGAGAAATGGAAATGGGAGACTGTCAATGTGAAACCTGCACTTGCCTTGAGGTAAAAGGAGAAAAAGAAAAAAAAAATCACACTTTTTTCCTAGGTGCATTTATTCCCAAAGCCCCAATTGTTACCCATTTCTATTTCAAGGTTAACAGGAATGCCTCGTCTGTAGGTTTGTTTACTGTGGAGCAGAGTTTCATTGTGTGCTGAATTACAGGGAAGAGCATTATAGAGAATTAATCCAGCAAGAGGGATTGACAGCTGCAAATATGCAAATAAAGCCATATAAAGGAAACCAAAGATAACCAAATCTGGAAAAACACTCTAAGATTTCCTCATAGTGAGGGTTGTTTTTATGTCAAAGTCCAACTTTTAAACTTCTGCTGGTTTTTGTGGCTAAAGCTGTTAGAAAAGCTGATCTCTCCCTGTATCCTGGGAGTAAAAAAGATTTCTGCTCTCACAAAATAGCATCATCTTTGCTAGTGATTTTGCCCTTAAACTTTTCTGTAGGGAGGATCTTCGTTGGAACAGAAGTTTATCCTTCTGTCCCGTTTTGCCCCAGTTTAGATGTGTTCGCCCCAGTTTGTCCACATTTCACCCCAGTTTGGCCCCGTTTCACCCCAATATACCCCAGTTTGGCCCTGTTTCACCCCAGTTTGGCCCCTTTTCACCCCAATATACCCCAGTTTGGCCCCGTTTCGCCCCAGTTTGGCCCCTTTTCACCCCAATATACCCCAGTTTGGCCCCATTTCTCCCCAGTTTGGCCTCAGTTTGAGGCGGTTTGGGTCTTTGCACAGATAGGCATGATTTGTAAATGCAGAGGTACAGACCTGAACTAACAAAGTTTTCATTATAGACAGCTTTATCACATCTCTTTAAGTAAAATTTCAAGAACAAGTGCTAATGTTGAAACTGGCTATTAACCAAAACGTCTGCTGTCAAATTAAGTGTTCCCTTCTGAGATGATAAATGGGGACTACATGGCTGTAAGCTATGGCTTATGAAAAATAATTCTTTGACATCTGGCTCTTACATAAGCCGCGTGCCCCGGGACTACACCTCCAAGCATGCGGAGGGACACCAGCATGGCGCACAGGAAGCCCCGTGCCCCGGTACTACAGCTCCCGGCATGCCGAGGGCCACCAACATGTCGCCCAGGAAGCCCCGTGCACCGGGACTACTGCTCCCGGCATGCCAAGGGACAGCAACACGGGGAACAGGAAGCCCCGTACCCCGGGACTACTGCTCCCGGCATGCCGAGGGACACCAACATGGCGCCATAAAAATTCAGCAGAACTATTTCTACAGGTGTTTAGATTATTTTTCAGTTTTTTAAAGTGAATTTTATTTCAGGGTAATTCAAAGGCATTATATTTAAAACAATTATAAGATTACAACTTAGATTTTCCCTATGGCTTCATTCCAAAGTGGGCTTTTTAAAGGACGAAAACGGCAAACACACTTATCAGTGTGTTTTGTATCACCTATATTTTTTCGCTACTGAAAAAAGCGAAAAATTTGAAACTGGTTTGGAAACAGATGCAGTGCCGTTATCGGTTTTGACTGTTCTGGGGATATCCAAAGCGGAAAACTCCTTTTGCTAGCGTCAAAGGACAGCTCTGGCTTTTTCCCCTGTATGTGCAGAGGCAACTATTGCACGTGAAAAAGTATCAATGGAAACATGTACATACCTTAACCTTCCAAATTATGCAATGTGTATAACGTCTGTTTGCCAGATTTGTAACGCTTGTAACCCGCTGGGGTTCAAGTCTTGATCCTCTACCTACCCCTAGACCTGTGATGTCGAAAAAGGCTGCACTAGCCACGATCACCTAATGAATAATGTCACTCTGATGCCACAAAGAATGAAACAGGCCTGATCACCTACCTACCCCTAGAGCTTTGATGTCACAATAGCCTGCACTAGACATCATCATCTAACGAATACTGTAATTGTGATGCCACAAATGAATGCACCAGCCGTGATCACCTACCGAGTACTCTAACTTTGGCCAGAAACCACAGCCCAGCCCTGCCCTTCTCCCCAGGGCCAGTCCAGCCTAACATGGATGTCCCAACAGACCTCGACCTTCACCAGCCAGTGCCCGGGTGCAAGGTGCTCCACTGAACCTTCTCCACGGCCGAGCTACATCCTAACCACTAACGGATTCTAGGTGAGGAACGGCCCAGGCAGAACTCAACAGCTCTTAACTGTGTCATGGAATCATAACAGTTGCTTTGGGTTGGACGAGACCAAAAGAAGAGAGGGGAAGGGGAGGGGGGGGAAAAAAAAAAAAAAAAACGAAGAAAAAAAAACACAAGGGGGGGGAGATATCTGGATCAGGACGAGGACACCTCGGATTCACTCGGCGCGGAAGAGAGAGGCAGATCCAGGAGGCTCGACCCAGCTCGGGATAATCCAGGCGCGGCGCCCCCTCCCCGGGGGCAGCGCCGCTCCGGGGCCCCGCTCCGGCCGCCGCGCTCCGCGGCGAGGTGGGGCTGGAACACCTCTCCTATGAAGAAAGAACTAGATCACCTGATCTAGTTAAAATTGTCCCTTCTTACTGCAGGGAGTTTGGACTGGGAGACCTTTAAAGGTCCCTTCCAATACAAAACATTCTATGATTCTATGATTTTGAACCCATCATCTATCTTCTTCATTATATTCAAACAGGTTATTGACATATAGGATACCAACCTTAGGTGATCAAAGTGTTGTGGTTGTGCAATGCCGGTATTTGACTTGCATGTATAACATCACAGAAGTATTCCATTTACCCTAGTAAAAAAGCTACCACTATTGTGGCTTTGCAGATGTGGTGATGATAATATTGAAAGCTAGTGATGTAGGTATAATTCATCTTAACTTCTGAAGAAAGAAAATAACAGAACATACAAAACCTAATAATCTAGCAAGACATTTCTGTAAAACTGTATATTGGTTACATAAATTATGCATTTGGCACATACAGAGTAATGATAGGAAAAACTCCTTTTTTTTTTTTGCTTTACAAAGCTGATTTATGTGTTTTAGGGAGTAGATAAATAAGCGGGTTTATTGTTACCGGTGCTTTTGGAGGGGGGTGCTGTGATTTGATGTCTCCCCGTTTCCGCCATTCCCGCGCCGGTTTTTTGCTCCTTAAATCAATTCACCCTTTCTCTTTAAATCGTTTTTCTCCCTTGTTGTGGTTTTGGGGTTTGTTTTTTTTTTTTATCTCCCCCGCTCTTCGTAACCAAAGCCTTAAGGTAAAACTAAATATTTAAGGTAATTTGTTTATGGAAAAGAGTAAATCAAATTTTCATTTGAGTTAAGTCAAGGTAACTTCATATAGAAAACTGATTTACATGGGCTTTGGAAACATAATTTTGTCCTTCATACTATGAAAAATCAGACAATAAAGCAAAGAGCCTTTTCTTTATTTTTCATCAACTGAAAAAGAAAAAAGTTTTTGATGGTATTAAATCAGTTCATAAACACAGGACATCTTTAATGGTGCTACAGACCAGTGCTTAGGAACCATTTCCCACTTGGTGTACTGGTGAAGTTTCTACCAGTAATGACACTGGACGTGGTGGCCCTGTGCTGTAGTAAACGTTGCTGCCAGCTTCAGGTCCATGGCACTCACACAGAAATCAGCAAGTGTAAACACTGACATTTGTTCTGAACAGAAGCACAAAGGATTCTGCTTAATTAAACAACAGAAAAATAGATTCTGATCATTTTTGGGGACCACCCCCTCTCAAAATTCAGGGAAACTGCCCCCCCCAAAACACAGGGGACCCCCAAAATGAGGAGGGACCCCAAAAAAGCGGGGACACCCCCCCAAAATGGGTGTAACCCTCCCAACCCATGTGCTGGGGTCACCCAGGGGTTGTTGCCTCCCCCCTTCCTATGGCCCCCTGGTCTTGGGGGGGGGTCTCTCTGGGTTTTGGGGTGTCCCATGTCCCCCCCTTTACCCTGATCCACCTGTTCCTCTAATTCTTCCCACTTTTGTTCCTCCCCCACCTTTCGCAGATCAGTCAATCATCTCATGCCCCGAGATCTGTCCCAATATCTGTCGGAGACCTTATCCAACATTTGCAATATATCTTTCAGCTGCGCTCCTTGCTGCACGAGCTCTTCGTGAAGATTTTTCCCTTGGAGTTCCTGTTCAAGCGGTGGCGGAGGCAGTGGCCTTTCTGGAAGGGGAGGGAAAAGTGGTGCGTCCAGTGAACCAAAAGAAATTAGAAAGTAAAACCAAGAGATGGAAGTATATTAGAAATGCCCCTTGATTGGAAACCCAGGTGAACTGGATGCAAATTTAACTGTTATTGCTCAGTGAAGAGGCTTTCTGAGGGGAAAAAAAAAAAGGCAATAAGCACAGTAATATCTTTGGGCTAGTGTTAGTCTCTAGTGTGACCTTAGCAAACTCAATTTTATTGTGAGCCGTGTTAACAAGGAGTTGAGCCTAAAAACAAAAAAAAGGAAAAAAAAAATCAACCCCCCCCCCAGAAGTTATGTAACTAAGATATTTCGTGGGGATTTCTGATTAACAGATAAGAGATGTTGTGGGGATTTGTGGTTAACAGAGTGATTACAGGATCAGAAGAGACTTGGCAGCTGCTCCACTGCCAAGCTGCAAAGATGCTGCTGTGGGAGGTCTTTGAGGGGTATGCTTTGGATCATAAGGAAGACCCCCTTTTATTGCTGGTTTCGCTTAACTGAACACTCAAAAACATTTGCCATACCTTAGCCTTTGTAAAATACTCATTAAACATTACCTCATACAGTGATTTTCAAGAGTATTCAGCTATAGTTAGTCCTCACTTTCATGGAATCCAATCAAATAACCCTGCTCTGGTTTAGCTAATCACAAAGGAAAAGCCAGGCAGCTTGGGGGATAATTTGGTTGCCTATCTGGGCAAAGAAGTGAGGGAAAAAAAATAAAAAGCACTGTTAAAAATTATTATAAAAATGGTTTAAGTAAGGAGGGATGTTGGGGAAGACATCATTGTGGACCATCTCTGACTCCTGGGATCAGCCGACAGGCTGAACCTCGCTTCCCCCTCTTAGGGATGTCTTTGGGTAAGATCCGGACTCTTAAACTTAGAAACCTTCTCGAGCTGCTCTTTGATTTAACACATTTGGTATACCACATACATATATATATATTTTGCAGACAGTGCATTTATCACCAGCAATCTTATTCTCGCATTTCTGGATTGCTATCACGAGGTACAAGAAGCTATGGGTTAAAAAACCCCACCCTAATGGGTAAGGAAATGGATTAGATATTTAGGAACCTGAGTGCAGAGGCATTTTTTCCATTCTTCAGGCTGCCTCTTCCTTTTGCTGCCCTTTCACAGGAGCTCACCTTGCTTCTCCTGTTGTTTGGAGCACATTGAACTCTTTCCTGATTTCCCGGGCTTGCTCTGGCTCTCATGCGCTGTCTTGATGGGGGCCCCCCAAACCCGTGTCCGCCGTGGACGTGTTCGCAATGGTGGGCTCCTAAAACCACGTCCTTCATGGATGTGTTCTCAATGGTGGTCTCTCATCACCATGGTCTTGATGGTGGCCCCCCAAAACCACGTTCTCCATGGACGTGTTCTTGATGGTGGCCTCTGATCACCATGGTCTTGATGGTGGCCCCCCAAAACCACGTCCTCCATGGATGTGTTCTTGATGGTGGCCCACGTCCTCCACCATCGCCCTGAGGTGATGCCACCTCCAAGGACAGTCCCCACCATCACTCTGAGGTGACCGGTGCCCTTCGTGTCCCCTCTTTTGTCTTTCCCTTTTTTCTGTACAAACTGACTTTTTTTGTGCCGTTCCAAGGACCCAGAGACCCGAAGATCTTTTCTCTGCAAGGTTTTTTTTCCCCATGAAACACAAGAAGAAGACCCAGTGCTGGTGTCACCATCGGACCTTCTCTCCACTAAGTGTAGGGTCCTGCACCTGGGTCGGAACAACCCTCACTGTCAATACAGGCTGGGAGATGAGGTGCTGGAAAGCTGCTCTGCGGAAAAGGACTTGGGGGTGTTGGTGGATGAGAAGCTGGACATGAGCCAACGGTGTGCGCTTGCAGCACAGAAGGCCAATTACATCCTGGGCTGCATCAAGAGAAGTGTGGCCAGCAGCTCGAGGGAGGTGATTCTGCCCCTCTACTCTGCCCTGATGAGTCTTTTCTCTTCTCTTTTCTCTTCTCTTGTCTCTTCTCTTGTCTCTTCTCTTGTCTCTTCTCTTGTCTCTTCTCTTCTCTTGTCTCTTCTCTTCTCTTCTCTTTTCTCTTCTCTTCTCTTTTCTCTTCTCTTCTCTTCTCTCTTCTCTTCTCTTCTCTTCTCTTCTCTTCTCTTCTCTTTCCTTCTCTTTTCTCTTTTCTTCTCTTTTTTCTTCTCTTTTCTCTTTTCTTCTCTTTTCTCTTCTTGTAACTCTTCACCCTGAATATGCTTTGCAGATTCTAGCTTGTACGCTAGAGAGAGATTTACCGCCTTCTCAACGTTTTCTCCGTGGCTTAGAAACATCTTGTTCTCGCTAGTTAGAAATCTCTTAGGTGCAACTCTTCATCCTGAATATGATTTGCAGCCTACAGTTTCTTGAGTGCAGTAAGCTTTACTTGCTCCCGTGAACGTTTTCTCGGTGGCTTATAAACATCTTGTTCTTGCTATTTGGCAGACAGAAAAGCAACATAACCTCCAGAAAAAAGACTAGTGGGATAAATTCAGATTTTCATCAGGTTTCTCTCAGCTGCTTCTACTTCCACCAAGATTCCAAGGTGGAAGTCACAAACAGATCACAATACAACAGTTTCTCTGTGTCATGTTCTCCATGTCATAAGTTCTTTTCTGGTGAAAGAAGCCAGGATCAAAGAAAGAAGGGCTGCCTTTCTTTTCACACTACTAACAACATCTTTTTGAGAAAACGCAGAAGCCAACTGGATAAGCACATTTAAGAAAGAAAGGCATATAAAGGAGGAACCAGAGGATCAAAGGAGACCGTGGGAAAGCAGGAAGGTAGAAAACAAATGTGGAGCTAGCTTTGTTAGAGAGGGTGGTCATTTCCTATGCAGTGGCACAGGACTGACAGACCAGAACTGGTCTAGCCTAGTTCCATAGAACACCCTGGCAGTGGCTTCCACATCCTTCAGAAAAAAAACATATTCTTGAGGACCCAGAAATTTTAAGTTTGCAAGTTGGGTGTTTTGCATAATGGCAAAATGATGTTCCCTGTCTTATTCTCAATACCTTTCCTGGCAATGATCTACATTTTACTGGCTATTTTTGGCTGATACTAAACACCAAGCCAAAGATTTTGTTAAATTGACCATCTTGTTTCTAAGATCAGTTTCCTGATCTGAAATGGCCAATTCTGAACATGTAGGTGTACTTCACATTCCTTTTCTGAGCAATTAGTAGATGAAAATATAGCAATATATATTACAGTCTCTCAAGATATCATGGAAGCTTACACTGCAAATTAAATAATGTTATAGCAAAGCTAGTCTAACCTTTAGAGTGACCTTTTTCTGTTGTTTAATAAAAAGCAACTATAACTTAATGGAAAACAATATTAGCATGCACATAATAATAAGCAGTATGATGACTCCTTAGCTGCATAAGCTATACTAATATCTTTCAAGAAGATGTGTGCAGGGGTTTGTGATGTCACAGGTGGATTCTCAGTAGATGGAGCAGGAGGAGCCTCCTGGCTGATGCAGGGTTTTCTGATGTTACAGGTGGATGGGTAGGTGATTGGCGAGGATGAGGGACCCAGCCTGTGCACGGGTTTGTGATGTCACAGTTCCATGATAAGAATATGGGGCAGAGCAGGGACATGGTTTATGCTTGGGGTTGTGATGTCACAATGAGTAGGAAAGGGAACACAAAATCTTGGGGTTTGTTGTGACTCAGACTTACCCAGTTTAAGATACGGATTTTGAAACAAAAATTTTTCCAGGTATATTTTCTTGCCAAAATCTATGTCAACTATGCACCAGGCAAGATGTTTAAAGGAGCACTAGGATGTCTGTGTCTGCCTCGAGGCCAGATCCTACTCAATTGGTGCTCCAATGCACATACAACTGAGTGTACCTGCTACACAGGATCTTCTGATCAGGTGCAGATGTCCCCTTTATGCCTTTTCATGGGAAATTTGGAGAAGAGGTCAAAGCAGGATAAATGGTCGGTTTAAAGAAATCACTAGGGGGGGAAAATAAAGAGAGAAAGACACCTGCTTATAATGCCTGATTAAACAACTCAGTTGAACTTCTACAAAAAGGAAAACCAAGCCCTCTGACCAAACTTGGGCAGAAACACATAGTAAATATTCAGGGCTACTGTGGCTCCTAACAGAACTGGTTTGTATGAACTTTATTTCCTTGCCTTATTACACAGCATCACTAAAAACCCTGCCTTGTGACAACATGGGCTACTGAAGAAATTTAAAATGGGCTTCAACATTTCAGAATTTGTCTATTTTCTGAGAGCCAATTTAGTATTCAAAAAGTAAAGAGAAGCTCAAAAACTACCCTGTCTTTGCTTGTGATCTAGAGTCACTTGACAGAAACCAGTAATGCATCTGCCCAGCTGTCTGGTGATGTACTGGGCACAAGTAACTTCCTGGATTTGCCTGCAGTTACCAAATGTGCAGATTCATAAATTATCAGATTGACTTACACCTAAAAAGAGCTTTGGGATTATTATTCCAAACCTTTTCTCACAGCTAAGGTTTGGAGTTTGGGTTTAGATCAGGTTACTCAAGCTTTATCCTTTAAGTTTTGAGTAGCTCCAGAGATCAATAAATTCTATAGGCAACTTGTTGCAAGACTTCTCTGCTCTCCTTGTATTTTTTTTTTTCCATCATATCTGGAGAACTGAGACTGAGTCCTTACTTTTAACCAAGTTAATACTTGTTTATTATATTGAATAGTTGGATCATTACTCTATATAAAAACAAGGTGAGTTACAGGTAAGTGATTTATTCACATTTACTGATTGCCAGCTGTGTGTCAGGAACTAAGAAAATTATGAAGAAGGCCTGAAGAAGACAGAACCTCTGTCTTAGCAGAGTGCACGGGTAGCAAAGAAGATGGGTGAGAGGAGACAATGCTTGTGAAATGATACTCTACCATCTCTGAACATAAACAAGAATGCTATTAACATTAATTTAACTACATCAGCATTCATATACTAATGCTTTCACAGACTTCCATACTTACTGATGCAAAAACTTAATGATAAATCTGGCAGTTTAAGTTCTGAAATGTGTGAAATTCATTACCTACCTAATGAAGCATACAGGCAATGTATTTTAGAATCCCTAGTACCACATAAATTTGTGTTGGCATCATACATTCCAAAACAGCTCATGCCACCACAAGCAGAAGAGGCCACATGATGCCACCAGGTCTGTAATGAGAAATACACCTCCCAGCTTGCACTGGCAATGTTCACCTTGCCCTGTCTTCTGCTTTTGCACTGGTTCTTGTCTCCTTTTCACCTGCCATGGGTCACTGTCTGAGCCTGAGCAGGCAGAGCAGGATGTCACAGGAGATGTGCTCTCAGAAATGTGCTGCTGTTTTTCACTTGTCCCTGCTTTGCAGTTAAAATTAATCACTCTAGACCAGTTTCAATCCTAGCATAAGTGGATAGAGGAGCAGGATTTGCTTTTGGATACAGCTTTATTGACACAGTAGAATATCTTTTTAGAAATTTTTATCATATTGCTGTTTGAGCCTCTGAAAAATAGGAAGCTTTGGGTTTTTTTTTTATTCCTTTCACTTTGCTGTCAGATAGGTCCTTCATTTAAATTGATAATTGGTGATTTCAGGTTTACTTTTGGTTGGGAAAGCAGAGAGTGTAAAAAGGGAAACGTGCACCCAAACCACCTCAAGGTGATTCCCTCGCCTGTTCTTGTGCGGTTGTTTCCTTTGAAATGTATTCACGGGGCTGTGCAAAACGCCTCTTGCTTCTCACGGCGCTGGGAGACACGTGCTACACAAACTCTGGAAGGAATTTGGGCTCGTAAAAGTAAGTTATTCCCTCTTCAGTGCAAGGTGTTTGATGTCGGAAATACTGCGAAGCCAGGGGATTTGAGCTGTGAGGAAGGGGCACCCTAAACCCTCTTTCTAGCTGGCCGCGTGGCACTTTGCGCTCACCGCCTGTCGTCGCGGCCGCAAAAGCTGACTGGGATTGCTGTTTGCAAATGGCCAGTCCAAATTCCTCCGGAGAGAAAACCTGCGATGGCATCGGTGCCAGGATGACTGCTGGTCGCCCCTCTCCCCCTCCCTCCCCACCTCCTGGGAAAGACCGGACACTTCGCACGTGGGGTTTGACAGGTGTGTTCCATCTGATGCCAGCAAACCTGGTGCAGTGTAGAGTAGCCCACGGTCGAAAAATCCAAAGTTATGTTGGTGACACGAGTCTTGAAGCCAGGTGTTGATCTGGCAGGTCTTGCAGTTTATTTTCTTCTCATTCCCTGACATTAAGGAGGAGAACACTACTTGCTCACCTGATCCCTTAAGTAATCATCCAAGGGCCCTAAAATCTTTTCTAATTCTCCTTAGGTTCCCTGTTGAAATATACGGCAAGCAACTGTTAAATGGGCAATGCTTGAACAAATCAGAAATCCTTCTCCATGTTTTAAAGAGGTTTGTGTTTGTGGTTTTCTAGATTATCTAATTGTTGTAAATCTAATGGTCTTCTATTGCACAATAATGTAACCTAGCTAAGGATATGACCTAAAATACTTTATCATGGAGATAAGGCATATAGATTAAGAAGCAATCATTCCATTTCTTATGCACTGCTCAACTAGATGTTCCCTCACCTCCTCCATTCTTGACATGATTTTTAGCTGGCTCTTGTTTGATGCTTTCTTAGCCTGTAAACATCTGCCTTCTGTGCAAGTTATTTTGTTATCTTTGATAATTTTAGACTACTTTTTTTTTTCAGATTCTTCTATGTGCCTTTTCTGAAAGGACCAGAATTCCACATAACAAGCACGATGTGGGCACAGCACTGACTTTACCCAGTAGCATTACATTTTTCTGAGGTGTTTCTGTTTTACTTGCAGCATGAAAACATTGCAAATCATTTTAGGGAGCTTCTGGATTGTCAATGGAGAATTAAATATGTCAAATAAGCCCATCATATCTATGTCTCAATCTGGACACTACTTTCCAGTGCATTCACTTAAAATTCCTTTTCCTATATGGTAGAATAACTTGCTTTGACAGCAGTACAACTCTCTCTTAGACTTGCTTCCTTCTGCCTTGACATTAGATTTCAGTCTCCAGAGAGCTGCAGCAGAACGATGTCTTTTGTTTGGTAGTTTGTTGTTTGTTGTTTTTTTTTTTTCCCCTAGCATTCAGAAAGATATTAATTTGAACAGTAAAGTATTATTTGTGTTGCATGGATGTACATTTACTAGCTGGGAGCATTTTTAAGAAAAAGAAAATGTAATTATTTCCAAGATTTTATTTGGAGCTTGATATTACAAAAATTTGTATCATAATCATGATGGTAAAATCATGATGGTAAGAATTTCTGTTAGCACACAGTGATACAGGCTTTAAGTGCTTAAAGTAGCTTGAAAGGAGTGGGAAGACTTTCTGGCAGTGATGTAGATGAGCAGGAAACATGTCATTAACTCTAAAGACCCTTAAAATAAACTTTCAAATATTAATTACCTTCTGATTCCATGAAGTCCTTCTGAGCTGAAAGACCCATTTTAAATCGACATCTGAAGCTAACTGTATCCACTTGCAGATACTCTGCTGCTAGCCAAGTAACAGTGCCTTATATGCTTTGATACAATAGAGTTTGATGGAAGAGATTTTCCCTCATTGCTCTCACTTAACAAGAAATCTTTATGCATTGGCAGTCAGATTTCACAGCTAAAAAAATAATAATACGTGCCTTGAAAATGAGTCTCTTTCATCTATTTTCTTTTAGCACACATCAATGAGTGTTTCATCTGAGATGCATCAGGATATACACTAAGCTCTTAAACACATAAAACCAACTAGATCAAGTCTTGATCAGAAATATTTCCCCCATAAAACAAAGTCAAGTTAGGGGAAGAAAAAAAAAAGAAAAGGTGGCAGCTCATCCGTGTAAAGAGGCTTGAGATTAAAAACAGAACCATTTAGAAACAGATTAGCCATTTAAGTGTTTGCCTCAAAATTGTGATAACCTTCATCCTACTTCTCAATTCACTGGATCCTATGTATGAGTTTATGAAAATCAAAGATGAGCAGTATACAGCATTAACTCTGTGTCTGTTAGGAGAAACTACAAGCTGTTTTTAATCATATGCATGTTTAAAACTTGAGAACAAAATACAGTATTAACATTTCAAGTTACAATACCACATACCTTTCCAGTATTTAAAAATGCATTACTAAGTCTTTTTGACCTAAAAGTATTCAGGTATGTTAGGTATTTTTATCACTCGGTTTGTAAAGAAGGAAATAAAAGCAGTCTGTGAAGTTGTCTGAGACATCACAGGAAAGTTTTGTTGAAGCATTTCTCAACCCTGACATCTCTGCAATCATTCAAGCAAAAACAGAGGAGCTTCTGCTATCAAAACAAAAGAAAAAAACCAACAAAATAATTCTGGGTCGGAGCACAGGCTCTGGCTTTCTGATTTGCCATTCTGAGCACTCCTAACAGCAAATAGTCACAAATGACTTAAGGATTGCTACCAGCAGACGTACTTTGAAATGATAACACATACAGGTAAACAATTTTAAACAACAGCCTAGGATTATGATTACTACATCCTTGTGCATATAGCAGCCTTTGTACACTGCAGCAAAGCAGATGTTAGTTGAGGAAATCTCAAAGAATGCTACTGACCACCAACAGCAGACATAAGATGAAAACTCCCTAGTCTCCTTTCAGAAAGTACGTAGCTGTGGAATTAAGCTCTCGGGGCCACTCTAGCCCTTAGGTCTATCCTGAAAGACTTCACTGAGCCACCTCAGTGGTGCCTGTAGTCCCTGCACATGATTAATTTCGATGCCAACTCTTAAGTGACTTCTGCAGTAATTGCTTCCCTCTCCCCAAAATTCAGCTTTGAGCAAAACCCATCTGTTCTCTCCTTTAGACAGCTTAATATCTCCTCACCTCCAACTCTTGTATTATTCTACCTGTCAGCTCACCTAGTCAGTGTTCACAAGGCACTATATCAATTATTTCACTGAATCCAGCTAGGAAATGCCACAGATCTAATCTATGTCTAGAAAATTCCATTATTTCTATTCTAGTTTATTTTCCTGTTTCCTGGGAATCTCTGAGTGTGAATGGGTCAGGGGAGGTGAGGGAAGAGTGAGAAACCTTCCATCCTATGCCTCCCCACGGAGACCAGAGGAAGAAGATATTGTCTCTGTGGTTAGAAAACCAAATGTGTCAAATGTTTGCATTTGAATCCTCAGAAGAAAAAAATTGTCACATGAGCTTCATCACAGCTTGTGGCAAAGCTTTTATCTTCTGGGTCCATATTCTCAAATCCATGAACACATTTAAATTCCCACATAATCTCTCTCCTCATATGCCTAAGCACACCTGCCTTTGAACTTCACATTTGCTTTTATGTGGTAATGTTTTTAATTTCAGGTGCTGACCAAATGAGGCACATATTAATATTTTTAAAATAAATTTTAAAAACCCAACCTACACTGGAGAATAAAACATGGGGTCTTTGCAAGCTTGAACAAAACCTCAGGGTGGATCAGAATATAAGGGTTCCACCTTGGGCTGCAGAGGAAAAGGCTGAAGTTGTGAACAGGAGTGAACAGCTCAGGTGACCCTCAGATGACAATGGAGGGATTCCATCCCACAGATGGCATCTTTGGTGTAAAGTTGAGAAGTCATCTCTTTGAATCTATTTGATTTTCTTGTTCTTATTTCCATTCCAGCTGGTTTAGTTTCTTTCTGACCCATTAGTCTTTCTCCATTATTTCCCCTTCTTTTCTCTTTGGGAAGGCGCAACTAATGATCTCAAGCAAATGAGTGAATTCACTACCTGCCTGGCACACAAATGTATTATCTTCAGAAAGCACTGATAAAATCTATATGTTATGATTCATGAGCTGGAATTTTAAACATGTGGAGAAGTATTTGGAAGTCTTACTGAAAAAGCAAAATACAAGTAGAATCCTTTAATAAATGGGCTTAATTTGGAAAAAAATGCAGAGCAGCCACAGGCTTATGAAGAGTTTGATGAAAATTATGATCCTCACATTTACATGTCTCTAAATATTTTGACATGCATTTTTACCCTTTCTAGAGTAAAATCTAGTGGCATTTCATGTCCTTTATTTCAATATGAAAAAAAGTTTTTTGAAAAGAAAACTGATTGTAGAGCAGTCTTTAATACTTATCAAAGTGAGGCTTCTGAGTTAAAGGTAAAATGGCATCGATTTTAACTATAGCATGCTTTACAGTTAAGCAGACCACATCTTAAACCAGCTTTTTTTACTTCATCTGTAGGTACTTCCCATAATTTTCTGGATCAAAAGATAGATTATTGGGAAAAAATTAGTTGGTTTATTTTTAGCAAAATTATTAACAAAGTTATTTTTCTGCTTCTTAGTCTTTTGGGAGATCTGACTGAACTAGCAGCAAAGCACAGTTCCTTCAGTAAATTTTACTCTTTTTCTCTGCCTGTGAAATTCGTTGATCCTGTGAAATATGCATAAAGAGATTTATAGATTATTTAATTTATTGCTCTTATTTACGGGCATTAGCTTTGGGTTTGGATGTGCACCAGGATGTGAACCCTTGGGCAGCCTCCTACCCATGGGATGATGGTTCTAGGGCTCATTCGTGCCTTTTCCTCCTCAGTTTTCTTGAGGTTGAGGTGGGCAGGTTTGCAGATGATTTACTTCAGTAAAGCACCAGACAGTTTCTCATAAAACCCAGCAAAATCCTGCATGACCTGTGAGCGTGCAGGGCAGGGTTACCAATGTACACGTTGTAGAGTCTCTCAGTGGCTACCTGTATCATTGTCTCAGAATGTGTAAACTTGTGGAGGAAATGGAGCCAAAATGTCAATCCAAAACTTCTCACAGGAAGTAAAACAACAAAACAAATCTTTGTTTATAAATCCTGATTATAGCCTTCACTGACTTACCGATAGCCTAATTCTGGGATCTAATTGAAATCTGGGGACAGACCTTTACTTGGTTGCCCTCTTACTTCTCATAGAAAAGTTATTAGGTTCCTGCAGCAAATGTTCTTTGGCAATTAAAGTACTAAAGACCTAAATTTTTGTTCCTTCTCTCTAAATAGAAACTCTGGGAGCATCAATAGAGACATTTAATGCTGCATAGAAGTCCACATATGGTTTTTGGCAGCTTACCTGACTCATACCACCTGGATGCATGTGCTTTGCCTATCCACACTTAGCTCTTAAATCCTGGTTTCCATGGAGCCATGCCACACTGTGTTTTTTTGCCCTTGGACAACGTCACCACTAAAAAGCACGAATGTCTGAGTATAGCTTCACCTGGAAAGCTGCTAGCCCCGAAATCCTACATTCTATCTCACCAACTGCTTGCACTTTACTGACAGGACAACCAACGTGGCTCTTGAGACATTTAATTTAGGCTACAGGAGAAGTTGTTTGCAAAAAATTCATTTTTTACCCTTGGACAACATCAGCCGGACAAAGGACGAACGTCTGAGGATAGTCCCTCGACATTTGCATTTTTCCAGTGGTCTGAGCTTTGGAGATGGCATTTGGGTTTGCTGTCATGGACCATGTTTGACTTAGTCTGATGTGTAGCCCTAAAGACCAATGCAGATTGATGTCTACAGGGAAGAGCCCTTCTCATGCCACTGGCAATTGAAGCAAGCCATGTTTACAGGTGTTTTGTTTCTAGTTCTTGATCAGCCAGACATTGGGCAGGAAAAATGAAGGAGTTGGTTTTGAAATGTTGAGAGAAACTGTTGCTTTGTTTTGCAGATTTTTCTGTGCTATGGTAGTATCTGGGCTTCCTTGAGCTAGTAAAAGTCCATTATAGCCAGAAATATTTGGGATTCTCACATTTCCTAAGACCATCCAATTTCTAAAACTTACTTCTTTATCATCTCTTCTCAAAACTCCAGCCTGTGTTTTATTTGTAGCAGTGTTTGCAAGGTATTACATATGTGACATTGCGCATATCCCTGTTTGGTTTTTCAGTCCAAAAGTCAAGAGTCCCATAAATCACCAAGTTCCTTCCAATGTGCCAAGATGCACCCTAAGGGAGTTCTCTTAGGTACACTTTGCTGACACCCCATGATTAGTTCTTAAATTCTCCTCTATCGCTCCAAAAAGCCACTCGTTCAAGCTGTCCTGACCATTCTATTCAATCCCAATGTAATCTTCAAGTCAAACCCACACTCTCTCACCACACACAAAATATCTAAACTAGTTTTTCA
>WUAM01005723.1:0-24644 GCA_024336885.1 Actenoides hombroni
ATGTTTAGCACAACACCTGGGAAGCTTCATCAATGTCACCTCCATGGCTCCTTCATGGGAGTCTCTGTAAGGTGACCCAGGAGGAGAAGAGACAGCAGCACATCTCTGCAGTGTGTGACTCCTGCACAGCCTGGCAGCAGCAGCTGCACAACACCCTCCTTGCTAAGGGACTCCAAATCTTTAAAAGATGTATGATGTTCTTGGATGGGATCCATTCCCTTGAAGCTACCACATGCTGACAGGCGCGGCTTCCCGGGGTCCCTGTTTCTGTCCCTCGGCATGCCGGGAGCTGGAGTTCCGGGGGACGGGGCTTTCTGTGAGCCATGTTTGTGACCTCGCCATGCCGGGAGCTGTAGTTCCAGGGCACAGGGCTTCCTGTGCGCCATGTTGGTGTCCCTCGGCATGCTGGGAGCTGTAGTCCCGGGCCACGGGGCTTCCTCTGAGCCATGTTGGTGTCCCTCGGCAGGCCGGGGGTTGTAATCCCGGGGGCTGTTTTTGTTGAAACCTCTCCTTTTTATTTCCAAGTAAAAAATGGAATGTCTCAAAATGTAGTCAAGGGTGGTGAATTATGTTTCACTTATTTTGAAAATTATTAATACTAATATATTTTCCGAGGCTGTATAATAATAAATTGCATAAATAACCATAAAACAGGACTGTCACCTGAGAATCAGTTCCATTGTCTCAAACTGTGCATATTTATCAGTTTTTTAGTTTTGATTTTGAACCCATGGTCAGGAGGTCGTTACATTGAAATATTATTATTAACATTTTGACAGGCTGGAGAGGTGGGTCCATGCCAGCCTCATGAAGTTCAACAAGGCCAAATGCAAGGTCGTCCATCTGGGTTGGAGTAATCCCAAGCATCAATATAGGCTGGGTAGTGAATGACTTGAGAGCAGCCCTGCAGAAAAGGACCTGGGAGTGCTGGTGGATGAGAAGCTCACCATGAGCCATCAGTTGCTCTTGCAGCCCACAGGCATTTTTTGCCTGTTCAGGTCAATTTGGCCCCAAATCCAGGCATATTTTGGCTCTTTGGGCCAATTTGGCCCCAAATCAGTGCATTTTTTGCCTGTTCGGGCCAATTTTGACCCAAATCAGGGCATTTTTTGGCTGTTTGGGCTAATTTGGCCCCAAATCCAGGCATATTTTGGCTCTTTGAGCCTATTTTTTGCCTTTTTTCGCCAATTTTGACCCAAATCTGTGAATATTTTGGCTCTTTAAAACTAGCAAGAGCAGATGACTGGAGAGTGTAGAGCTAGTGGAGATCCTGTCTGCAGTTTCCTAGAAAGGAGCATAGAATTTGCACTTACCAAAATATCTACTGGTTTTGCAGGAAATCCATTGCACTTCCACTAGTAATATGAATGTGATGTACTATGATTGTTTAATAGCATGGTATAAAATTCTGCCACTTGGTTAAATCTACCTTGAGCCTTTATGTGACATAAAAGGAGAGAGGAGGATATTTTTAAAATGACTTTCCATCTTAGAAGGCCTTGCTGATGAATGGTGTAACAATGATCATGGTTTGCTGCTCTACCAAATTCATTCTTAATGGCATCAGACCACGTGCACTTTGCAAACATATTTCTGCAGCAAAATAATCCAATGGACTAAAAGTGATATCCCAAGCATATTGTTTGACCCTCCTTGCAAAGCAAAATTATTTTTTAATGGCAGACCTTAGCCAAGCTCGTGTAAGAACGGAACAGACCTTTAGTATAGGAATGTGACTCTGAATCAGAAGAAACTTTACACTGTAAGTGGCTGGGGGGGGGGAGTTAGTGTGGGTTGTCCCTGTCAGGCTGTACAAGTTGCTTAGGGCAACACAGCAGAGGGATTCAACTTGCTGTGAATTTTAAGCTTCAAGGAACATGGACCTAGAAAAATTGGACATGCAACAGGGGAAGCTCCAGTTGTACTGGTTTCTGATATCCATTACTGCCTTAGTGACCATGCATAGTTGATGATTAAGCACTTCCGTAGGGAAAAGGGTGCTATGCATAATCCATGGATATATATGGTTTGGGTAATATAAGTGCATGTGTTGATGGGCCATTACATTATAATAGTATTATGGTATGATTGTATCAAGTATATCTATCCCCGATTACATTTATTGTATGTGGTTAAACATTACATGTAATGTGGATGTTACATTAGGTGCAATGTCCTAGTTGCGTCCAATGATAAATTTTGTGAAATGTGTAGAGTATAGAAAAGTTTGAGAATGCAGCAAACCACCTTATTTGGCCTGGATTTTTTTAACCTCCTTTAGGTTTTTGGTGGGTTTTTTGGGTTTTTTTTGAGGTTTTTTTTGTTTTTTTTCTGGAATTGATAGTGAGCAGGAAGTGGGGACTAGAGCCACAGTGCAGTGTACTAGTGTTCAATGGGGACTAGAGCCACAGTGCAATGCAGTAGTGTTCAGTTAGGGGAACACAAAGGTTGTGATTAGTATTCTTTGTCTCTACATAGCTTCAGAACGTTTTGCTAGTTATTGTAGGTTCAACAATTATGAAAATAAACTAGATGTTAATTATCAACACTTCTAAATCCAGAGTTGCCACTAAACTGTCCTAGCATAATGTGGTACTAATTATACTCCAGGTGAGTTCATACTGGTTATTACAAAAAGCAAGACATAAGATATATGTCTTCGACAGTGCATGAAAGGACTTCCTGGCACAAAAATTTGCATCTCTCATCCCTGTTGGTTACTAACTAAACCTTGTGGTTGAGGAACATGATCAGGTAAAAAATGAGCCTGACATTATGATGAAATAATTCAATTTGAGAACTATCAAGCATGCATTTCTTTCTGTTTTTTCCTTCTCTCTCTTTCCCTGCACAGCACCATTGCTCCAAAGTGGTACCTTTACAGCCTTCTTTCCTCAAGATTAAGCCCCAAAAAAATCTCCAGTTGCAAGAGGGGTCCCCCCGGGGAAGGTGGGTCCCCATGAGAGGTGCCCCTCCTCCTGAGGTGACCCTCTGCGGGCGGTGTCCCCTCAGGTGGTGACCTACCTGGCGAGCTGTGGCCTGCAGAGCTGCCCGATGCTGCTCTCCAAGGGCTACCCCGACATCGGGTGGAACCCCTGCGGGGGGGAGCGCTACCTCGACTTCCTCCGCTTCGCCGTCTTCGTCAACGGTCAGTGGGGGTGGTGGTGGCCCCGAAGGGGGGAGAAGGAGGAAGAAGATGGAAGGAGGAAGAGGAGGATGGAAGGGGGGAGGAGGATGTAAGGGGGGAGAAGGAGGAAGAGGATGGAAGGGGGGAGAAGGAGGAAGAGGATGGAAGGAGGAAGAGGATGGAAGGTGGAGAAGGAGGAAGAGGATGGAAGGGGGGAGAAGGAGGAAGAGGAGGGAAGGAGGAAAAGGAGGATGGAAGGGGGAGAGGGAGGAAGGGGACGGAAGGGGGGAAAACACACTCATAAACCTGAAGTATAACTTCAAAGAATATCTTCCTATCTTCCTGCTTTTTAATCATTCTGAAAAAAGCAAAGATGGGGTTTTTTAACAACTGATTTTTTTTTTCTTTTTTTAACGTGCACTGACCTTTCAAGGATATGCACATGATAGAAATTCATTTCACCTACAGGATATTAAATATTCTCTTGAAATTATGAATGTTCCATCTTAAAACATTATCATTTCTGTTCTGTGAGTCCCAGCTCCACGGATGGTATGTGACTAGCACAGAGAAAGTGAATAACCCTTGAGTCTAGTGCAGAAACTTCAGTTGCTGCTGTTTAAGCTTACCTAAGCAGACTTGCTTCTCTGAGCCTTCTCTGTAGATCAGCAAGTCCTAAACAGGTTCCACAGCAGGAACAAAAGGGAAACATCATCTTATTTCCTTCATATATGATTAGTACATTTCTACTATTGGCTCACAATTAATGGCTGTGAATATTTCCAAAGTCTATTGCAAACATTATCACTGAAGTATCTGAATATTCATCAGATGGGTACTTCGATAACCTGTTTTCAGCTTTTCTGTTCCTGGATATAATTCTTGAAAGACACTATAAAAAAATCTTTCCCAAGGTAGTACTGCTTAGTGAAATAAAAATCTTACTTCTCAAGATACGGCTCAATTGTTTCATTGTGCAATCTCAAATTCACCAGAACTCCATGACCTTGGAGAAAGGGTTTAGGGTAATGTAACTGTGAAGGATTTGAATGAGCATCCTTGTCGTTCTCTTTATATGTAATCGTCCAGTGGTGACTTGGGACTTTAAGTATAATTGTAGTAGTGAGGATCTGCTAATACAATAGCAACAGTGGCAGAGTATTTGCTCTTGTGTAACACTGAGAACTTGGTTTAGTCTTGCCTAATGTTTTCTGCCTATGCTTCATGCAGTATTTCATGGAGTGTGTTGTTTTGGTATTGCTGTTAAATAAACCACGGAAACTGAGAGGGTTACTCTTCTGTACTGACTGATGAACAGTTAACATGAAAAAAATGTAGATATTTATAAGGGAAAGAAATTTGAATGTTTGTAAAGATATTCCTTGAGAGACCTTACATGCAACAAAAAGATGTATCAATATTGTAATGCTTCTATTTCCAAGTCATAAAAAAGAATTGTACTTCAAAGGTTTCTGCACATATGCATGCTTAATATATTTTTGCTTCTAGACATATTTCCTAAAATATACTTTTTATCCCTGTATCCCCAACCCAAAGCATAAACCATTTTTACAGTCTAGGCGTTACATACCTCAAGTACCAAGAAAATTAATATAACTCTTCCCCTTTTGAAATACATCTTCCTCTAAGTTTCCTTCAACCTCTACTAAAACTGTAAACTGAAGAAGAAAATCTAATTGTGCCATACTGAACTACTTGCTTTGTTTGGCTCCCTCAGATATTGCTAAAATAACCCCGTGTCCTCCTTGTCCCCAAGGTCCTCCTGGTGTCCCCAAGGGTCCTGTCCCCACCTTCACCTTCGTCGCCTCATCTCCACCTACATCCTGATGGCCCCTCTGTCCTCCATGTGTCACCGTTGTCCCCGTGTCCTCCTTGTCCCCAAGGTCCTCCTGGTGTCCCCAAGGGTCCTGTCCCCACCTTCACCTTGGTGGCCTCATCTCCACCTACATCCTGATGGTGTAGTGCTTAATGCTGAAATGAACTATTTCCTGCACTAGTCAGGCACTTTGGCACCAGTCTCATTCACCTTTGAGACTAGAAACAAAAGTGCCTGAGGACCACGGCACTGGCTTTGGCCACAGAGATGTTGGGACCTTCTGTGTATAAAGAAAAGGAGCTACAGCCTTCACTAGAGCCCAGAGTGTTTGATCCTTAAATAAGGGTGACAGGTATTAATAACTAAAAGAGAATAATGTGCATTGTAGAGGGTAAGATTGAAAATAAAATTTCCGTATCAAGAGCAAATTCACTTACTATTGCTTCTACATGTTTAAATATGAGTTGTTCATGCATCCTAAGCTAATACATAATTGGCTATCCTGCACCACCTCCATCACCACCCCCCACCCTGGTTAACTTCTACTTTCTTCTTCTTTATCTTCTTGCTTCACTGCTTTGCTTCCTCCTGTGCCGTTCCCAAGAATACCCCCAGGCCATCGTCCACACCCCAACTTATTCCCAACCCCCAAGAATTAAAGGATAAATGCTGGCTAATTACAAGGAAATGGCATTAAAATGTATGTGGCATAAGTTAATGTTTAAGCTTCATCTCTTCTCAGCATTCTTGGCATCTATAAAAAAAAAAAAATAAAAGAAGACACAAACAAGTTTTCCTTGAAAAATACAGTAAGATTAATGGTGAAACATGAAGGAAAAAACCCTGAAATCAGACTTTTTTGGCCAGTCTCCAACTACCAGAGATGTATTTCGTGCTCTGTTGTCCCAGCAAGTGGTATGTCAGTTGCTTGAAATTTATGTATAATTTCTTTCACCAGTTCCTGGGAAGTGAACTGATTGTACCATATTCCATTCTCATGAGTTTGATTTATCTAAGTGAAGGGAATTATTTTTTTTGGTTGCTTTTTGTATGGTTATCTAGCTTAAGTGCTAATATATATTTATAGTCATGCTTATAAATGCAGATACTGTATGAACACTGAAATATTTGATTTAGATTTATTGAGGCTCTATAGGTCCATCAGGTATCCTAAATATATATTTGATGGGCCTGCACTCAGGATGTAGCTCCTCTGCTGTTTAATGTCACAGCCTCTTAACATGTGGGCAGCAGAAAGGCTCACCTGGACCCCATAGTCTGGCCTTCTAAAAGCTGCCAGAGATTTAGCTGAATTATTTGCTGCAGATCTTAGTTTCTTAGATATATCCAGTGCAAGAAAGTGAAGGATATGGGGCTGCTCCCAATTTGGTGGCTATTTTGGGGTTTTGGCACCAAGTCACCTCAATTTGGTGTCTATTTTGGGCTTTTTGATTCAAATCGGTGGCTTCTTTTGTCTTTTCCCACCAAACCACCCCAATTTTTGTCTTTATGGTGAGAAAATTAAACTTGCGGGGGGGTTTGGGGGATTTGGGGAGGGGGTTTGACACCAAAATAATAAGAAACAAACAAATTGAGGTAATTTGAGGGATTATTTGGGGTTGTAATCTGGTTTAGGCCTCTCAGGAAGACTGATGCCATATTAATAAAGTTAAAGGTGTCTTCAGCAGAACTGGAAGCCTGCAGGCTGACAGAGAGATGTTCTCTATGAAGTGTTCACAAGTTAGAAATGCAGAGTTGTAATGCAGTGCTACCCAAGTGAGCACAAGTTACACACAATTGAGGTCTGTTTAAAAAAATGGGGTGCAGGGTTCATCACTCCACCTCTTTAAGTGTCCATCAGCTTCCTGGGAAAAAGAGAAAGAGGAGGGAAATAGGAGGGAAATAAGAAGAAAATAGAGAAATAGGAAGGAAATAGAAAGGAAATAAGAGGAAAATAAGAGGAAAATAGAGAAATAGGAGAGAAATAGGAGGGAAATAGGAGGGAAATAGGAGGGAAATAGGAGGGAAATAGGAGGGAAATAGGAGGGAAATAGGGAAATAGGAGGGAAATAGGAGGGAAATAGGAGGGAAATAGGAGGGAAATAGGGGGGAATGCCGAGGGCACAAACATGGCTTATAGGAAGCCCCGTGCCCCGGGAAAACAGCTCCCGACATGCCAAGGTCACAAACATGGCGCACAGGAAGCCCCGTTCCCCAGGATTACAGCTCCCGGCATGCCGAGGGCTACCAACCTGGCGCACAGGAAGCCCCGTGCCCCGGGACTACATCTCCCGGCATGCCGAGGGAGAACCACATGGCAGCCAGGAAGCCCCGTGCCCCGGGACTACAGCTCCAGGGTGTAGAAGATGTAGTTAGTGTGATCTAGCACCAGTAAGTAAGCTGATAGCTCATTAGTGTTCTACTTGCAAAGAGAGGATATCAGTGAAACACTAGGTGTTAGTAAAACTTTTCAAACACTAATCTCCAGGATGCAGGTGGATTTTTTCAGAGGTAGTGTAGTGATAGTTAGGGTTTCTTTAAATCAAGTATTTCTAAGTCAATATATTTAATTTTGAAGAGTAGAATTTAGCAGGGCGGGGTTGGGGGGGTCCCCGGCTGAATAAGTGGATAATGGAGGAGGGGGGTGTGTCTGTCTCCTGTGTGTGCTTTGGGGGGGGTCCTTGGTGCTATGTGTGGAAGGGTATGTTGGGGGGGAGGGGTCCCTGGCTGAGTGTGGGGGTCTTGGGGGAGCATCTGGCTGAGAGCAGGGGTAGCTGGGGGGGTCCCTGTATGAGCGGGGAGGGGTGTTGGCGGTCGGAGGGGTATGTGCGGGGGGGGGGAGGGCTCGGGGCTTGTTTTAAATATGCAAAAAACTCGTGCGCTGGGTGGTTTGGGGGAGGATGAAAATCCTCGGTGACGACTTCTGCCTTTGGAGGCTCTCGGGGCAAAAGTGATGTTCCCCGCACTCCGGGGATTTTTTGGTTTTTTGGCCCTCCCTCGTGGCATGGGGGAGTTTTGCCGGTGCCGGGCAGTGAGCGCTGTGGTTGCCCCTTTCCCCGGGGAGGTGAAGTCAGACCTTTGCCGGGGTGCACCAACATGGCGCCCAGGAAGCCCCGTGCCCCGTGACTACAGCTCAAAGCATGCCGAGGGCACTAACATGGCTCACAGGTAGCCACATAGCCAGGGACTACAGCTCCCGGCATGCCGAGGGACACCAACATGGCGCACAGGAAGCCCTGTGCCCCGGGACTACACCTCCTGGCATGCCGAGGGCCACCAACATGGCGCCCAGAAACCCCCGTCCCCGGGGCCTAAGGTTCCGGGACGCCCGGATACAAGCTAGAATAAAATAAACCAATGAATATCTGTTAGTTGTGTTTCACTTCAACCTCCTCTGAAACACCAGGGCCTGCTTCTCAGAGACCCAGTACTGGGCCTTAGGTTTCATCCCCCATGACAGCTTCTATATTGCTGTTATTTTGAAGTCTATGTATAAAACTTGTGTGCTTGTTTCTGTGCACAAGGTTGAGTTTTATACAGAATCAATACAGATGAAATAATTTCAGTTTTCCCCTTTGTTGGGGTTGGTTGTTTCTTTTCATTCTCTGTATCTGATGAAGTCTAAATTCTCCAAAAGTCATGCTGAAAATTGAGGACACACATGGGTTCATATATGGCAAGTGTGGCAAAAATATTAGAGAGCTGATAGAGGGAAGTGGAGTGAGTGGATCCAGCCAGTGAGATTGCACAGTCACTGAGTTTAGTTCATCTTTAACTTGGAATTAAAAGAGTGCTGTAAGTAATGTGGGTTTTTTTACCCGAGGGGGGGTTGATCTCTAGAGGTCCCTTTCAACTCTAAAGACTCTGCAATTCTATGACTGCACTAATCCTTCATCTTTCATGCCACAGGGTGATAGACTTTCCTATTTGTAAGAATAATTACCTATTTCATGACCGGCTTCAAACAGCAACAGCTCCTAGGTTTCCAAAATGATCTAAGTGGAGTACAAGCAACTGTAGAAGATGCTGACTCACCATGCCCTGGACTAACAGCTGATCCCAGTAGAGAATTAACCAGGTTGGAAGAGACCTTCAAGATCATCAAGTCCAACCTATCATCCAACACTATATAATCAAATAAACCATGGCACCAAGCACCCCATTCAGTCTCTTCCTAAACACCTCCAGTGATGGTGACTCCACCACCTCCCTGGGCAGCCCATTCCAATGGCCAATCACTCTCTCAGTGAAGAATTTCTTCCTAACACCCAGCCTAAACCTCCCCTGGTGCAGCTTGAGACTGTGTCCACCCAAGCCTCACATGAAACATCATCTTCCTGAGGTACCATGACTTGTGACTCAGAAAAGTCCCGGAATTGATGGGCTGAGGCCTCTCTTGACCTTCAGAACCCACACTAAGGCAGGACCAGGCTCTTCCTCCACAGATCCTAGCCTTACAGCTGCTATCAAGGCAACTCCTTACACCCATGTTATTTCCAAAGTGCTGAGCTGTGAAACTAAATGACCTGAAAATACCCATTGGGAAGGAGGGAGTCTGGGTAGGCAGGGAAGGAGAAGCTTTCCCTGGACTTTGACCAGGGTGGTCCTTGTGCTGTTTATAAATTGTAAATACCTGTAACCATTGTAAATATTTTGTACATATTGTAAATATTTTGCATATATTCATTGCATTCCACTGTAGATTGTAGTTTTGTCTGTAAATACAGCTTTCATTTGCTTCCAACTGAGCTGGTCCAGCAAAGTTAATATTGGGGGGGAATTTCAACCCACCACACTAAGTGTTGCAATTTTCCACTGCAACTTCACTTTTACTGCATAGTTTTTATATTTTTTCATTGAAAAAAACACTGATAAATGGTCAGAAAGGCAAGTTCCTACAGTACTTTGTATTAGCTAGAGACTAATCCTTATTATTTCAAAGTTTTTTTCAGAAGTTACAAAAAGTTATTTTCCTACTATTTTCTTTGAGAATAGACATCTACCCTCCAGATCCTTCAATGAGAACCTAAGTCTTCATTCTAGGTTTTTTTAAGTTAATAACACAGCAGTTGTTTTTTTAAAATGGATGCAATCAGTTGTTTTCCCAGATGGTAAAGCTACAGTGGCTCGAGGGCAGCAATTCTGGTATTTGCTCTGGCCCAGCATTGTGGTTTCTTTCATGGGCATCTGCACCCCAGAAGAATGGAAATACTGAAAGTATCTGATGAGCATGCCCCTGAGACTCACAGCAAACCCCAGGAAACAACCTCTCTAAAGCAACCCCCAGGAACTCCAACCTCAGCGGCTTCCTAATCAATTCCTACTTAATCCTGCCCCAGCTCCGTGGTGCTGCTGGCTCTTCCCCTCCCTGAGCTGGGTTCAGGGCTGTCTCACGTTCACCATTTTTGCAGGAAAAAGGGAAAAATGAACCTGTCAAACCCCATTTTTCCTTCTCCCCCCCCTCCCCTACCTTCGAACATCACCGCCTCACCGAACCCCTCCTCTTGCTTCTCCCTGAAGAGCTGGTATTATTTTGTAATAATACCAATAAAACCCAACTATTTAAAGTTAAAAATTCCTACAGGAGAAGAAAGCCTTTCAGAAAAAAAAAGAAGAGGCAGCTATTTGCTCTTGCAGCAGCATCAGTTGTTTAAAAGGACAGTTTTATCAAATTGGAACCCAGTGATAACCACCACAAGCCTGAATGGAAGTAACTGTTGCCTGAAGTCACTGTCCCACTTGTTTCCATTTCAAAAAGCCATCACCACAGATACCCAGCCGAGGAGTTTTCTGGTATAAAAAACCCCAACAAACTGACCCAGCCGAGGAGTTTTCTGCTATAAAAAATCCCCAACAAACTGACCCAGCCGAGGAGTTTTCTGGTATAAAAAACCCCCCAACAAACTGACCCAGGCGAGGAGTTTTCTGGTATAAAAATCCCCAACAAACTGCCCCAGCCGAGGGGGTTTCTGCTATAAAAAACCCAAAAAACGGACGCGGAGCAGGAGATTTGGGGAAACAAGGGCTGGAGTGGGGGTTCCTCCTACACTGTCTTGCTAGGGTTGATGCTCTGGTACTGCTTGATCTCATTTCTGGTTGCACTAGAGGCGGATAACTATTTTTAAAGTCAAAACAAGGTTTGGTTCCCTATTCCCCTAATAAAATTTGAACGTCAGCTAACAGCCTTTTTATAAAACTTATTCATAAGTGCATCAGATAGAAAAACCTTGTTGTCCAAATAGCTGCAGCACTGTCTCTTCCCCCAGTATGAACCAGTGCCCCACCCCCCCCTCCCAGTCCATCCCAGTCCATCCCAGTAACACCCCTGACCCCCTTACCTGGCTGATCTGGGGCTGGCCCCCCCCATCGGCCATCTGCAAGGGAACCGGGTTATACTGGGAGGGACTGGGAGGGGACGGGGGGGGGCACTGGGAGGGATTGGGAGGGGGTCTGGGGTCACTGGGCTATACTGGGAGTGACTGGGAGGGGCTTTAGGGCCACTGGCTTTTTCCTCCTTTTTTCTCTTTTCTCCTTTTTTTCTCTTTTCTCCTTTTTTTTCTTTTCTTTTTTCTCTTTTCTCCTTTTTTCTCTTCTTTTTTTTTCTCCTTTTTTTCCTCTTCTTTTTTTCTCTCCTTTTTTCTCTTCTTTCTCTCTCTTTTCTCCTTTCTCCTTTTTTTCTCTTTTCTCCTTTTTTTCTCTTTTCTCCTTTTTTTTTTTTTTTCTTTATTTTTTTTGCAGTCTATTTTATAAGATCTTGGAAACAAATACAAATATTTTATGTTACAGCAAAATTAATTTAGTCTTAAATCAAAAAGTGAACATAAATTCACCGAAATTCAGTTACTAGAACGAAAGTGATTATTTAGTGTTCATTAAGTATGAACATATAAAATATGGAATTTTTTTCCAGCAACATGATTAGACTATTATTTTAATAAACTAATAAATGTTAAATAGTGACTACTTGCCTAGAAGGTGTGTATCTTTTATTTATCAGTGATGGTGCTGTGCATTCATCATTAATAAGGACTCAGAAATTAGCTGACAATTCCGTAAATTACCTATGAACCAGAACACAAAATAACTCGCTTTCCAAGAAAGCTCTAGTTCTTCTGTAGATTATCACTACTAAACAGTATAAATAAAAATAGTATCCAACCTCCATATCCAAAATACCATTTGTAGGTGGTAAAATAATCAGATGTGAATGAATAAATATGTCAGGCTTGGCTTAGTATTAACTTACAGTCTGAAAATATCAGACTTTCTCCAGCTTGTTAAATGACACAATTGGTTTCTCTGCATTTCCAAGTGATACACGTGCAGCTAAGCAAAGCAGTTGTGTTCTATTTTGTGTCATGCTACACAATACCACAAACCAGGCTTAAGGGCATTTATCCTGTTTTTACAGCCAGGTAGTCTTTGATGGAAAGAAACAAAATCAAACTAAAGAAAACAAAACTGCTCTCTGAAATTCCCTGCAGCCGTCCCTACCGGGACCCGCCTCTACTGGGAGCTGCCTGCACTGGGAGCTGCCCATACTGGGAGCTGTCTGTACTGGGAGCTGCCCGTACTGGGAGCTGCCTCCACTGGGAGCTGCCTGTACTGGGAGCTGCCTGCACTGGGAGCTGCCCATACTGGGAGCTGCCCATACTGGGAGCTGCCCGTACTGGGAGCTGCCTGCACTGGGAGCTGCCTGCACTGGGAGCTGCCCATACTGGGAGCGTAGCGGCCACGGCGAGTCGCGCCACGCAACCGGCGTAGCGGCCACTAACAGCCGCGCCACGTAACCGGCGCAGCGGACACGGCCTCTACTCCAACAGCGCAGCGCCACGCAACCGGCGTAGGGGGGCCACGGCAGCCTCGCCACGCAACCGGCGTAGCGCCCAAAGCAGCCGTGCCCCGCGACCGGCGTAGCCACCACTGAAAGTCCCGCCACGCAACCGGCGTAGCGGCCACGGCAAGGCGTATTTTTCTAAGCAATTTATGTTATTTCCTCCCTGTCCCATCTCCCCCACCCCCCCTGAATCAATTTATGCTTTCTAGAAATAATTATCAAATCAAGTGAAGTTTGTCTTCTGTGGAAAATAATCAACCCAGTGGTTATTCAGGTATCACTTTACTGTTGTTACATTTTTGTAAGCATAGATACATTATTGAATTTGTTTTACACTTCTTATTTATCAATTTTCTTCTGAAGTAGCTGCAGTTCTTCCACCCGAGTCCCTTTCTGTGGCACCTTATTCTGGAATCACGCCTGCAGACTGGCAGTCATCCCTTGGCACTCTCCTTTTACTTCATTTTTCCCACTATGCCATTTGATTTTAGAAAGACTTCCCATCTTAAAATTAGCAAAAACCAGCGAGCAAAAAATCCTGCTGATCTGATTGGAAGGATACTCTCCCCCGTCAGCATACAGATACTGTCATCTTACTCTAGGGCACGATGTTCTAGCTCAGCTTTTACCTCTTCAAAAATGCTTTTGGATATGCTGTTTCTGTCATAATTGAGTGTGACAGTAAACCACCAGCAGTGATGTAAAACCAGAAAGTCACAACACTTAGCAAACAGTTATATTTTGACAAAGCTTATGTCCTTTGCCTGTTAGACTCAGAGGGAGTGATGACTTGGGCTTTGGTGATTGATTTTGTACATCTGTGTAGGAAATTGTCTTTTGAACATTCAAAGTCACTGGTGGTTGAGCGCGGCCTTCAGCTTTGGAACCATTCCACCGAGCTGCGGAGATCACCTCGTCACAGCTCGGTTGCTTTGGCTTTCGCCGCGCGGGGAGGGGGAACCTCGCAAGCGGGAGAACTTTCCCAGCGCGGGTTATCGCTAAGAGTTGCGAGAGGGGACACAGGCAGCAGGGGAGATGTCTGGGTTTGCAGGGGAGGGGATGCTGAGTTCATTAGTGCAGCCCCTTCCTCCCAGACCAGTACAGAATATCTTTGTGTACAAAAGCATTTTCCATACCAGTGATACTGGTGATTGTTTTCTGAAGGGTTTGAATACACGCCTAGGGAACAAAGTGGACTTGAAAAAAGATAAGAATGCACTTCCTAGTCAGTAAAAATGTACATTAATACTCTACAATGCAGCTTACCAATTTGATTCTACCAACATGTTTCACAATACCTTTATGAATCCCCTGCTGGGACCATTGCAGTTGGTAGAACAGATTTCTATTTAATCCACCTTATTACACTGTAACTAAACCCACACTTCTCAATCTTGGCTGTGAGGATCCCATGGGATACTGTATCAAAAGCCTTGCTGAAGATCATCTCTTGGTTTAACTTAATCTAAAAGGAAAATAGTCTGTGAACACAAACTGTTTTTCCACGATGTGAAACAAAGCAGGAACAACTAAAATATTACTTTTAAAACTGAAAGTCTGAATTTAAATGCTATTGTTGATATAATAAAAAGTTTTTTTGATTCTATTTTTTTTTATTTCCTTGTGAGTTGTGGAGATGTAATGCTAATGTCCTGCAGGACATACAGGTTTTCATGAATGTAAATTGCACAAATTTGGTAAGAGATTTTAAGAGGTATGAGGATGATGAAAAGATGTGCAGAATGTCACAGAAGTTATTCACAATAATTGCAATGGTCTAAAATATCTAATCTGTGTCAAGTTTGTGTGGCCTCCTTTATCTCACCCTGCAGAATAGCTGCAATAACTTGCCTAATCTTTTAATAAGTATCTTTAGTGCACATGGATCCCATATATTTCCTAGGAACTGAACTAAAGCTGGACATTTTTTCTGAATCCTGTTTCAGTACATGACATTGATATTTTATTGTGGATTTTTCTTTAAGATTGCTTTTGTGAATTATTGGACCATAAAGCAGAAGTATAGCACAGTACATCTCCTACTAATGGATCCTACAGATATGACACTAGATGTATGACCTTCGTGTAAGATTAGGCCAGGAAAAAAAGCCCAGCAACGGAGTTTAACGGAGGATAACCTGACTGGCTGAACCAGTAAGCCATGCTCCAGAGCTGCAGTGACAGCCGTTCAGATCCCAGACCCAAGGAGGTGCTGCCTTTCCTCAGGTACCTTCCCCAGTGCATTCTGCTCATTACTCCAACCCTAACGCTCGCTCTTTCCCTCTCAAACAAGATCCTTTGTCCATCCTAATTCAAACTACCCCCTTGGCATACATTACATTGTAATGCATTATCAAGAACTGTTCTGTGGGTTTCCTCTATTCATACCGCTGTCACCAATTAAAGGTGATCCATCACTGATTTGATATGGATGTGGCTTGCAAATTTGGCACTGTAACAACATTTTCATTGCAGCTGCTCCTGGATTAGTATAATACATCATCACAAGATGAAGTGATTGATGATAAAGTGTAGCTGTGGTTCTGGACTGAGAGAATAGCCTACCTGTCTTTCTAAACTGAACAGGATGTAGGAGATGCTCAAAATGTAATTGCTCCAAAGAGGTCAAAAAACAAACAAGTGGATGCATCAAGCTTGAAACATTTTTCAAGTGATAGAAAAATATTTTTGAGAAGCAAATTTTCTAGAAAATACGAACAGAAAATATTGTCACACAAGCTGTCACTTGTTTACACAGTGATAATATTTGTAGAGACACATTTCTATGCTTTTCCAAGCATTAACTGAAGTTCTGAATGTTTGTGCCCACGGCATGTCGGCAGCTGTAGTCGTGGGGCACGGGGCTACCTGTGAGCCATGTTGGTGTCCCTCGGCATGCCGGGAGGTGTAGTCCCGGGGCACGGGGCTTCCTGTGCTCCATGTTGGTGGCCCTCAGCCTGCAGGGAGTTTTAGTCCCGGGGCACGGGGCTTCCTGGGCGCTATGTTGGTGTCCCTCGGCATGCCAGGGGCTTGAGTCCCGGGGCAGGTGGCTCCCTGTGGAGACTGTACAGTTTGGAAAATGGTCTGGTAATGAAAATGAAACAACGTTAGACCATTTGACATATGAATATTGGAAGGAACAAAAATAAAATAATGCATATATTCTCAAAAGCAGCTGGTGTTCATGGGACCTCTGATATTAGTAACTGCTTTCCTTGCTCAAGGAAATTGGTGGCATTCTACACATTGCCAGTAGCAGATCCTGGGAGATGGTTCAAGATAGAATCCACAAACGCAGCACTTTTCTCAAACATCTGCTACCAGCCTGGCATCACAGAAGCTTCACCAATGCACTAAAGGAGGAAAATTGCCCTATAGTCATCCTGACAGCTCACCCAGGTAGGTGTCTGCAGCAGGGACTCTAGCTCAGAGGATGTACAAAATAGCCCTCTGATCTTGCTTGATGTTTCAACTGCATTCACAGGATAAATGGACCACAGCTGCCCACTTTGTTCTTTAGTGTCTGAAATATAAATCTTTAACCTCTCAGCGCCCAGCACAGACGGGCCCCCCGACCGCTGGCTCTCGTTACCCCCGTGACAAGGCTCGTATAGGATCCTATTTATTAAAGCTCTTTAAATTACTGAGCGTCCGCTCTGTTCAATACCGGCCACAGTGATTTACTTTCCTCTATCCCCAGATGTTCCATCTCCTAAGCACCTTGGCCATCTCCACACCCATTAATATTCCCAGCCCTGGCATACAGCAATTAAAACCCGCTCACCTGCCCTTATTTTGAGTGAATCAGCAGTTTAATGAAAATTTTCAAGACAAAAGCCAGAAGCTCAGACATTCCTGAGAACCAAAGATGTGATGGAAATCCCTACAACACTACCTTCCCATGAATGATCAAGACTGTCATACTACTGTCATACTGGTATAGTAAAGCTTATCTAGAAGTCAATGGTTAATGTGCTATGGTTGCACTGGGGACTTTCAGAACAACCTTCACGCCTTAATGAAATTTAAGAGGTTGGGGGGGGGGGCCCCCTTGCCCCCGTTTCCCCGGGGAAGGGGGGGGGGGGGGGGGGGGGGGGGGGGGCGGGCAGGGGGGGGACACAGGGACAGCCCCCGGACCCCGGGTGGGGGTCACTAGAGCTCTAATTTTTGTAATAAAGTCGGTGTGGACGCACGCGCCGTGGGTCTCAGTGGGGTGTTCCTGCGGCCCCCCCCCCCCAACACACACCCCGCACCCCCCCTTTTGGGGGTCCCCAGGCACATTCTCCTGTGAAGGTTCATCTGTAGATGACTGTACATTTTTGGGGATGGGAAAGTAAGTAGCATATATGTATATATATGCTAGCAACACCAGCATGATCAAACTGCAAAGACCTGTGTTGCTGAGCAAATTCCTGATAATAAGCAGACAAGGGGGCTCTAACTATGGGGACCAGGATCTTGCTGGAACTGAGGAGTGTCTGCCTGAGGTGTGAGATTTGGAGGGCAGTGTTAAAGAGAACTGTGCCCTTGAAAGCTAGAACTCAGTGTTTGAAGACTGCTGGTCAATACAAACACTGAAGGGTTCTTTTACCAAAAGGCTTCTGTTTCAGGTGTTTGTTTCATTTTGGTAGGTAGCCTATTAATATCCTGTTTTTATAAAGTATAATAATTTCATCACCTGGTGTGCTTAGAAAGGTTTAAATTACCATGGTACAGAGGTAAGATTGTTTGTTCAGGAAGTTATTGAGAGCAGAATTTCACTCTGGGTATTAATGCAAGTTCTATTGAAGTATCTGTGAAGAAAATATTTTTTTGCCTTAAAGGGTAAGTTTTAGATGAGTTCATATTTTTAAGTATTTCTCAAAAGGGTTTCTTTTTCTCATTAAAAGATAGTGACATCTGAATCATTAAAATATCCTGTTTATATTTGTGACAAAAATCTCATTTCTATGGATGCGTTATCACAAAAATCAATGGTCGGTACATGTTTAAGAATATCAGAATAATTGTCGTTGATCCACAGCTTCTTTTAAATCTTAAGTCAGCAAGTTCAAGTTGCTAACTAAAGGCTAGGGAGAATCTGTGCACTGGACTCCTGGTTGGTGAAATTGTTACCTCCCTCCCAGTTGCTGTTATGGGTAGACCTCTCCACACAGCTCCCTGCAAAGGGAGAAGTTAATGCACTGCAGGGTCAGTGATGAGACAGTCAGTGATTTTTCCAGACATCAATCCATGGCCCTTTTTTATTAAAAAGTTTTATTTCAAGTATTTCAGCTTATACTGAAAAAGTTTCAGTTGTTCATGGTCACTGAACAAACAGCAGTAAAATGTCTTATAATCAAAATAACAGGGAAAAAGGAAGATAAATGCAGGCAGCTACATTCCAAATTATTTGGAGATAACTGAAAATCACAGAATCACAGAGTGTTAAGGGTTGGAAGGGACCTAGAAGATCATCCAGTCCAACCCCCCTGCCAGAGAATATATTTTAAAATATTTGATGGGTGTTCCTATACATGCCAAGGAACAAATGAGTGATTTACCAGGACTGAGACTTCCTACTTCAGTTCCTGTTATAGTAAAAGCATCCTTTGGGAGAGAGCAGAACCTGGTTCTAAGCAATAATAGAATTTACCATTTGAGCAGGGTAGTAGATTGATTAAACTTAACTCCTTTAGATGTCTGTATATTTCCTTACCATGAGCACCGCTTCAAAAAAATAGCTCATGTATACATACAACTTGTGTGTATATATGTATTTTATATATATAAAAGATGTTTTAGAATGCACTTTCAATAAGTTTATTTGGGTGGATTTATTACTGCTTGTCAGGTGTTTTCAGGCATCAAATGTGAACAACTTTAAAAGACTGAAGACTTTTCTTAAACCCTCAGTTTCAGTGTGAAGTCAGGAAGCAGCAGAGACTGCAGCACCTCTTACAGGACAATCTCTAGTGTTTGATTCTGTATCTTTACTTATATTTACCGGAGTTTCCCCAGGAAAAGATGTGTCTGCGCCTGGTCAGGTGAGAGCCTGGGACACAGCGAGGAGATGGGGAGATGGGGAGGATGCTGGCAGAGACCTTGGTGCCAGCTTTGAAGCCTCTCCTTTCGCCGCCGGCGGGGATCTGACCCCCGCAGCTGGGCGGGACCCCGGGACCAGGCCCTTTCTGTGGGTGCCGTGGGCTTTGTGACCCCCCCCCTGGCCTCAGCCTTTCCCTCTTCTCCTCTTTCAAAAAGGGCAAAAAGGAGGACCCAGGTAACTACAGGCCTGTCAGCCTCACCTCCATCCCTGGAAAAGTGATGGAACATCTCTAAGCATCTGGAGGAAAGGAGGCTTCTCACAAGTAGTCAACATGGATTCCATAAGGGGAAGTCATGTTTGACTAATCTGATAGCCTTTTACGATGACACAAGTAGACAGATGGATGAGGGGAGGACAGTGGATGTGGTATTTCTTGACTTCAGCAAGGTTCTGACTTGTGGTGGTGTTGCGGGGGGAGAGTTTTGAGGAACACTCTTCCGTCCAATTGGAAAGGCACTTGTGCTATTGTACACTTGGCTATCCCATTCACCCTGGCGTTCCGAGAGGATAAGGCTTCGGAGAGAAGGAAATCAGGATCAAAAGAACCCTATTAGGAACTTCCTTTGATGATAGAAGATATATAGACTCGATTGGAGTTCCTCGAGGAGTTCCTCATGAAATTAAGGCTAGGAATTTCTGTGCTGATCCGGACTGGATCTACTGGACATAACATGTAACTGGAAATATGTTGTTTTTCTTTCCAAAAATAACAAGCAAGAAAAATATGCTAGAATGTCACTATGCTAAAGTGAAACAGTATTTCACAAATATTAGCCTCATAATTAATGAACCCCCTCTCATACTGGTGTAAGTTGCAGATTTCCTTTGAAGTCCACCTTTTAGTTAATTTTCTCTCTAACATTTGGTATTTGTAATGTTTAGGAAAGGCATATCTTGCCTGACGAACCTGATCTCCTTCTATCACAAGATGACTCGACTACTGGACGAGGGAAAGGCTGTGGATGTGGTCTACCTGGACTTCTGGAAAGCATTTCTGGTGGGTCGACCCTGGCACGGCACCAGGTGCCCACCAAGTCCTTCTATCACTCCCCCCAACCCCCATCAGCACGGCACGCAGGGGGAGAATAAGACGCAAGGAGCCGTGAGTTATGGTAGATAAGATACTTGCATAAATCAATAATACATGTGTAAGACTTTTTAAAACTTGTCCTAAGCACTTTGTCAAAACTTCAACAGGTGAAAATAGCATGGACAAGATTATTATAAAAAAACTACCAGTAGGTGGCTTCTTAGATCTCAGAAACCACAAATTTATCAGAACAAGTCTCATGAAAGAAAAAGTAATAACAATTTTCTGTCTCTTCTGCAGGCTCCAGTGTGCTTACAGATGCTTAAAACAGACCTCGTTAGGGTTAGGGTTAGGGGTTAGGATTAGGGTTAGGGTTAGGGTTAGGATTAATTTTAGGGTTAGGGATAATGTTATGGTTAGGGTTAGGGTTAGGTTTCAGAGTCCAGATTTAGGGTTAGGGTTAGGATTCAGAGTCTAGAATCAGGGTTATGTTTAGGGTTAGGTTTAGGTTTAGGGTTCAGAGTCCATACTTAGCGTTAGGGTGAGGGTTATGGTTCAGAGTCCAGACTGAGCGTTAGGCGGGCAGGTGCTTGGACAGTCATGCTGTGGGCTAGTCCAGGGAGCAGATTCCACGAAAACACAACACCTGAACACAGACACCCTAGCCCTTAAAAAAAACAAACCACAAAAAACAAATAAACACCACCACAAAAAAACCCAAAAAACAAACAAACCAAAAAACACCCCAACAACAAACCCAAACAAACAGCCATTAGCTTCCAGGCGGTTTAGCTCCGTGAATGTGCTCACAGGAATGGGGAAGGTTTGAATTACCAGAAAAGACAATATATGTTGCAGGAGATTAAGCAACAGCAAACCTGGGAACTGCAGCTAATGGTGTTGGAACTTTTCAACCCCATAACCCAGAGCTAAACAGCTGCAAACAGATGGAACTTCCAAATGCAGACAATATATTTGATTTCTTCAGATGCTGGCAACAACATTTATTTTACCTGTTCCAACAGCTTTTCCTAACATAGCAGGTCACTAACCAGACCCTCCAGAACCCCTGCTGGTACTTTGCTCGAGGTTGTTGCTACTGTGGCCAAGCTGAAAGAAAATGGATAGGTGCTGATACTTCCAGGGAGAGCCCAAGACCTTGGCTTTAACTGAGGTGGCAAAGTGGAATTTGTTAAGATGTCAAGTGGCCGAGGTGCAACCAGGAGTTGTCCTCTGCCATTTCTGCCCCGAGGTGGCAGTTGCTGGCAAGGTAAGACTTAAAATGCCACGTGCAGTTCTCGTTTGTTGGAGCTTACATAGAGTGAGTTGGGCTCTGCTACGCAATAGGTGTTTTACAAGCACCAAAGGAGAGAGCAGAAGTTCAGGCTATAGGGGTGCCTGATCCCTGACAGAATAAGCTAGTGTAGTCAGAAAGGAAGAACTCTGGGCTGGAGCTTCAAGTTCTTTATTTTCAGAAAAAAAAAAAAAAAAGAAGGAAGAAAAAACCCAAGCAAACAAACAAAAACAAAACAACAACAACAACAAAAAAAGAAAACAGGGTGGCACAGATTCGAAACAGTATTCTCTTACTGAAATCATCAGAAGACAGAAAACTATTAGAGGAAAAGGTAGAATAAGCAGGTGTGACACTGGAGTATAAGAGGCTATTGTGAAGAAGAAAGAATTTTCTGTAGTTTGAGTCTCCATAGAGTACTGGCTTCTTGTAAAAGTTACTCTGTTATTGTTAACTCAAATTTCTTCTGAGATGCTACAATTTAAAAATCGTTGGGTAGTGTGTTTGATACTCCAGCTAATAATTATCTAATTTTTTTTCCCCAACTTCCAATTACAACCTAAACCAATGATCTAGAATCACAGGCTGGTTTGGGATGTTAGGGACCTTTCAAGGCTATCTAGTGCAACCCTCTTGCAGGGAGCAGGGACAGCTGCAACTAGAGCAGGATTCTCACAGCCCAGTCTTGTATAGATTTCCATATATAGGAATCTTCATGAGAGTTTGACCAGTTCTACAAATGACAGAAATAGCCAAAATCAGTATAGGATGAAAAATAAGAACCCTGCAAGTCAGCAGCTGTATTCACTGGCCATATCAAACAGAATTGATAAAACCAGTTGCCTCAGTCACACTTTGAGGTGAATCTCCCACCTTTGCTCAGGACACAATTATGACAGAATCCACTGGGGAAAAAAAATAAATCTGAATATAATATTATATGCTAAAGTAGAAATATTTTGACAGAGTGCTGACATAAAAGAATAAAGATATTAGTCCAAGTCTATCAATGCATAGTCTAACGACTGCCACAGAATTTGCAAAAGAAATCCACCGAAATGGTTTGCCAAAATATTAACTGTAATAGGTTGGCACAGTCATGACTTGAAGTTTTCCACAACATCATAAAGTCCTGATTATTCTGGAACAACAAAGTGGATTCTGATTCACCATGAGGGTTTGCTGGAAAAAACTAAGCACACAATAACAGGTAATTTTGAATTGGACATCTCCAGGTTGGGTTTTTGCCCCAAAGACCCCGTTTTTTTGGGTTTTTTTTCCCGCCGAAGCAGTGATGGACGGGTCGCTGCCCACCTCCCTCAAGCACATCATCAGCAACGCCGAGTACTACGGCCCCTCGCTCTTCCTCCTGGGTGAGGCCAGGAAACGGGGCGTTTTGGGCGGGAATTGGTGACTTTTGGGGGGCGGAGGAATTTTGAGGGGGAAATGGAAGAATGGTGAAGGAAAAAGGAGAATTTGGGGGGAGCTTTATTGTTTCCTACAGATCAAGCTGAGTAGATAAAGCCCATCATGAGACCTCACTGCTTAGCAACCATTACTGGAAAAACACTGTTTTCCAGTAACAGTCTTGGCAGGCACAGAGCAACTGCAGGGCAAATAAACTGTGAGCTCTGCACTGGATGATCCTGCTCCCAACCCTGTACTGATGCCCATGGAGAGGTCAACTCCTTCATTGGGAAGTGCATCCACTCCTTAAGGTCTGAAGTGGGGGGCGCCAAAGATGGTGGGGGGTGGCCACGAGGGGCTTGGGGGCCACCAAAGGAACTTGGGAGGTGGCCACGAGGTCCCTGGTGGCCACCAAAGGAAGTTGGGAGGTGGCCACGAGGTCCCTGGTGGCCACCAAAGCTGGTGAGAGGTGGCCACGAGGTTCTTGGTGGCCACCAAAGGAAGTCGTGAGGTGGCCACGAGGTTAGCGGAGGGCACCCGGGGCCGGTGGGGGGGGGGTGGGGGTAGGGGGGGACACACACACGCAGCGTGGGGACCCCTCTCGCTCATTTTGGTGTCGGGGGGGGGTGTGTGTGTCAGGGTGGCAGATGGGGAGAGGCCCCCCTCCCCCGCCCTAATTACCTGCAGCTAATTGGGAGGCGGATGGGGCAGCGGGGGTGGGGGCACCATATGGTCCCCAGCCCCCACAGGCGGGCAGGGGTCTGGGGGACCCCTCACCCCTGCATACCCCACGGTGGGGGGGGGGTGCCCTGATGCTGTGTTGAGGAGCGCCGAACTGGTTCTTCAGGGATGAACAAGCCTTGGTCGCTGAGTGTGAACTGAAGGAAGTAGTTCTAGGCTAGTGCTGATTTTGTTGGAACTGCAAATGGAGGCTGATGTATCCCAGCAGGGTATAGAGGTATTTCTCTCCACACACACGTTGTTGCATCCCTGCTCTTGGTCCAGCACAAGCACAAGTTCCCAGCACTCTTCTGGAGGGAGCAATTGTGAAGGCTGCAACCGCCCCTTTTGTTTGAGTGGAGTTGAGCACAACCTTCTGAGAGGAGAGTTTTCCAGATGCTGCTGCTTAAAAAGGCTCCACACAAAGCAGAAAGAAAACCTTGCAGCTCCTCTGCACTCTAAAGGTCACCTGCATTTTACCAGGGGGCTGACAGAGCTGATTTGAACTTCAGCAGATGTGCTGCAGTTATTTAAACAGACCAGAGAAAAATATCATGGAATGGGTGGGGTTGGAACAGGACACGGTTTTTCACGTGGGCATTGAAGCAAAAGACAAAAGAAACTGCAGAAACAGACCTTCCTCTGTCCCTGCCACCCAGCTGTCCTGAGTCCAAGTGGTGATGGAAGCTGTTCTTTTCCCTTCCCAGTTAATCCAACCCCGAGCTGGATTAGCAATGGCGCATTTCTTTGTCAAAGTGCAAGCTTAGACTGGGCAGCCATGTGGATATTCCCAGCTGGGAATCCTGCCCTAAGTACCCTTTCAAAGCTGCTTTTTTGTTGTGTTGTTTGTTTTGATTTTTAAGAGTTGTACATCTCAGCATTTTTACTGCTATTGAGTTGTGGCACCTACACTTTGTATGAGCAAAGATGCAGTGAGCTTACATTTAAAATTTGAACTTACTTCTAATTTTAGAGAAACAGAAAGGAGATGTTTCTAAGAACACAAAAATGTGAATCGTACTTGATTAAAGTTTAAAATTCCACCATCAAACAAAAAGCACCAGGTGGGGGACACTGGGACACCAAAAGAGGGACAGGGTCGGGTCTGGGGACACCAAGAGAGGGACAGGGTCGGGTCTGGGGACACCAAGAGAGGGACAGGGTCGGGTCTGGGGACACCCAGACACCAGGAGGGTGACGGGGTCGGGTCTGGGGACACCAAGAGAGGGACAGGGTCGGGTCTGGGGACACCCAGACACCAGGAGGGTGACGGGGGCGGGTCGGGGGACACCAACACGGCGAGGGGG
>WUAM01005759.1:0-24644 GCA_024336885.1 Actenoides hombroni
CACAAGCACTGCCACTGCCAAGGACCTCAGCATAACCTGTAAGAATCTCCTTTCCTACCTACAGTTTGCTCACAACCTTGCAAATGAAGCAGCTCAATCATCAAGGCACAGAAGCAGGGAAGCCACCATCAAATGAAAGGTAGCAGGAAAAGGATTTGAAGCTTGTTTCCAGTTCTCAAATAAAAAGCCCACCTGAAATGCTTCCAAACATGCACTGAGAACACAGAGCTGGGAGGTTTGGCTGAACAGGAGGCAGTTAAAAAGATTTCAGTATTTTTTCAAATCTACTGATTTTAAAGGCAATATTATGATTTGGTATCCTGATAACTTGGGGTTGGTACTACTGCATTTGGCTGTATGCAGATCTTTATAGTGTTGCATTGGCTCTTCAGCATTTTCTCATCTTTCCACTATCATTACTGGAACTGCATTTGTAAAATCCTGGTGACTCTGTCAGGGAAGATCATATAAATTCCCTCTTCTTATAAGTAAATACTTAATTTTTTTTAAAACTAGTAACTTATCAGTGTCACACTTTCCGGTGTGTAATACATAGTAACCCAAGTTTGTACCTTTACCTGCATCCTAAATAGCTAGGACTCAAACAGAGTAGTAGATAAATACTATTGCCAGCATCATGTGGCACGTTCATGAATTCACGAACCTCTGCTTCACCAGTCCTGGCTGCTAATGGTGAAGTGGGGATGTGTTCTCTTTGTCCATCAGAAGTTAGATTGGTTATGCAGGAAAAGGCAGAACAGCAGGAAAAAGAGCAGGGGATATTCCAACTCCCAGAATCAATGGGGGTGGCAAGATGATACACTGAGAAGCTCCTTCCCTTGTCTATTTCTGTGCAGGATGCTGCTCTGACTGCCTCCTCCCTCCTTCCCCTACCCTTTTCCTTTCCCAGTCTGCCATCACTCAGAAATTACTTTCTTGACAGAGAACAATGAAAGGAATAGAAATTGTTCAAACCAGACAGAGGAGACAGTTATGCTTCTGCTGTCTGAACCTTGTGAAAACAAGGTCAGCTAGAACCAACTGAAAGTGCTTTAGGGATGGGGAGTAATTGTTTCCTGAAGCCCAGACAGCAGTAGAAGTCGAACAATGTCCAGGCACAAACATCCTGTCTTTGAAGAAACAGATCTGATCTGAACAGAAACTGAATCATTCTCTGGTTCCTCACAACTTCTCTTTTAAGCATGACACAATAACATTTTTCAGGAAGGAATAAAATCCTCTAGCATTAGCTCAGAAAAGCATATTACAGCAGATCTGTTAAGTGGCTCTTCTTTAAGTGTCTGAGGGCCAGAGAATGAGATGACAAAAATGTGGGTATCACTGATGTATTACTTAACCCTGACAGTGGAGAAGAAAAAAAAAAAAAAGGTATCAGCAATAATATTAATATTCACAGTAGTGACCTTTGATGCTTCATAATTTAGATTTTACTTTGGTGAGAAAACGATAGAAAACAGTAAATAAAATCACACTTTAAAGCCCCAAGACAAAGTCATAATCCTTCTGGATAGATCCTAATACATTCAGTTCCTCTATAAAAGCCCATTAAAGGGAATGATTTCAGAGTCATTTTGTATTCTAACAGTTTCCCATAATAGAGGCTCTGGATGATATCTTTTGTTTTAGCAAATCTTTGTTTTTCAAAGCTGAAGTTCACTTATCCTTCCATGTCCAGGAAGGTTTCTATATTTTGACTCTCAAAGGAATTATTCTGAGCTTAATCCACATTACAAGGCAGTCATCACAGAACTGTCTGCGTGTCCGTGTGCATGTAAACGTGCACATGAGAAGGGGGAAAAAGCCAGAACTGTTTGTGTTACTTTAAACTGGCTGTTACATGTACTTTTAAGGTAAGGATTGAACCTGTGTGTGGATGGTGGATACAGGATACAAACCTTCCCTCATCTTTCAGTGCTGTTAGTTAGATATTCGGCATCCTGCGCTGGGAACTGGGAACAGGGCACTGGCATCCTGCACTGGGAACTGGTACTGGGCACTGGCATCCTGCACTGGGAACTGGGAACAGGGCACTGGCATCCTGCGCTGGGGACTGGTACTGGGCACTGGCATCCTGCGCTGGGCACTGGTACTGGGCACTGGCATCCTGCGCTGGGAACTGGGAACAGGGCACTGGCATCCTGCACTGGGAACTGGTACTGGGCACTGGCATCCTGCAGCAGCTTGGGGAGACTGAGGAGGAAGGCACATTGGCCTGAGAATAGCTGTGCAGTTAGACAAAGGCACAGTTTTTAAAAAAACTCCCCACAAATTCATTATTAAAACAAAATGTGAAGTGAAAGAAAGATTATCCCAGTTTTAAAGCTTGCTTCTGCTTACATTTTACACCAAGTTAAAATCCAGGAATTAGGAGTTTCTATAGGCTGGCTTAATTTCACTTTCAAAGTGCCTTTCATGTTTTTACCTGAACTACTGGAAGCTCCTTGACTCTGCAAAATCATGCAGTGCATTTTAAAGCAGGTCAAATAGTAAGTCACTTCAGCTGCCAGGAATTTCCCATCAGCAAAAGAAAGAACCAGGAGGAAAGAAGCTGTTCCATCATTTCAGAACCTAGGAAAGTCTGGTCCTACAGTCAGGTGACAGTTAGGGGTACAGGATGTTGTTTTATCTAAGTTTCCTTTTATAAAAATTTAATTATGTATTATCCCTGCTGAGCCTCCATCATCACAGGCAAAGGTCCTACTAGAACCCCACTGGCACATGAAGTCCCAAAGCCTTCACAGACCCAGAAGGCACTAGCAAGCTGTTATTAACTCCAGTGACACCAGGCCATGAGTGAAACCTCAGTCAGGCTTACAAAGCCTCCTTGAGATCTACCTGAAGAGCATCAAAAGAACACCGAGCACGACCACTGCCAACTATCAACTGCCACCTTGCAAGCTTGCTCCCTGTTTAACTTATGTTTTATGACCATGACCTTGTGTCACTTCTTTTCCTCTTCACCCATCCTCCCCATTACCAATAGCAGACCCCTGTCTTGACCAGTCAAGAAACACTTCTAATGTGGAGGCAAATGAGCTTTTCCCTTTACATGTTGCTGAGGGGAAAGTGAGCCTTCATCATTTGGGAAAGGGGAGGGTACAAACCTGAGTGCGGTTTGTTTGTTTTTTGGCTTGATTTTGATTACTGCTTTTGCTTTCTTTATTAAGCTACTCTTTAAAAGCATTTTAATTTAATTCAGCACTACATGTGTAGCTCACATTACACATACACATTGGCCTCAGCTATTTGCTTCCAGGCAAAGTGCCAATAAGGAGGAGGGTGCACTTACCTGATATATGTTGGATACAGTTCAGTGTTTACAAAGCAAACCATTTCAAAAGCCATTGTGATCCCCATTCTCCCAATGCAAGCAGCAATAACTTTTAGCCAGTGTAGAACCAATATAAAAGAGCACCAGGGTTTTCAATAAATTGTGTTAAAAAACTGTTCTTAAAGCACATTTTTTTTTTCTTTCTGAAATAAACCTATAACTGAGCCGAGCCACTCCATTTCAGTCAGTTTTCTGTGAAGCTTTGGTAATAGATGCTGGTTGAATTAACAATTCTGAACGGTTAAGATCTTTAAATAAGAAGGGGGAGTTAAAAAAGCAGATGTATCACTGTTAGACACCAGCACTGTCGAGCACCCCTTCCCCGCCGCGGCCACAACTTCCTCCCCCGGCCCCGCACCGCCGCCGCCGGCTCGCCTCCCCGGCGGGGCAGTGGCAACTTTTCGGCCCGGTTCCTGTCTGGGGCCTCGGGCGGGGGGGGGACGAGAAGCCGTGCTCGGGCCCCTTCGCCGCGGTCGGCCCTCCCCGGCACACGGCCGAGGGGGGGGCAGCAGTGTGGGCGGCGGGGCCCCCCGGTGGGGTCGGCGGTGGGCCGAAATAAATTGTTTTATTGAATTCCATTTTTACAAAATTACATTGTACTGTGCACTCCTTATGTCAGAGCCCAGCCCATAAATAAATAGGTCTCTGAGTTAATCTAAACACAAAATAAACAGTTCTGTTAATAGAGTTCTGTAAGACACTACATGGCTAAAGTGAGGGACATCAAGAGCTGGTCTTTGGGAGGCAGCTAGGAGATGAAGCACAGGGTATTTATTGGTGATTATGAACTCCTCAACCAACAGCTTTCCACAGCACGACCTGTATTGTCCATTCTCTTAAGTAACAGCTTCAGGAGTTGGGATTTTTTGGGGGATGCTGATGAAGCCTTCACAGAAGACTAAGTTCTGTTGCATCCTTGTCTTTAATGGCCTATTGTTGTATGGTATGGTTGATATATTTGTCTGAACACTGTACTCCAAAACACATGACGATGAATTGTGTAGCTGCTTGATTTTGAGTCAGAACCCACAGTGAAGATGAAACAGTGGGAGTTGGGAACATCACACAGGAGTCTAGCTTACTTTCTTAAAGATCAGTGTGAGGCCCCCTGTAGTTTGTAAAGAGTAGAGAGTCTCACCTGAAATGAAGTAGTACTCCTGGTGCAGCAGCAGCTTCCACGAACACCAGAGTGTTTCTTACAGATTAGAGAATCACTGCCAAATTTGTCACAATATTATATAATGTGAATGGGGACAGTGCTTCAAACATTTAGAATTGAGTTATTATCAAGCATTTACACAAGATTCTTCCTTGACCAGGGACAGGGCCATGACCATCTTTTTTTTTCTGCCACTGGAATGAGAATACAGCCCCTATTGTATTTTGCCATTTTTCTCTCTATCCCTTGAGCCTGCTCTGGAGAAGTGAGACCTTCCTTTCCCAAATTTGCACAAGGACAGGAAAACCATTAGAAAGAATCCTATAAATGTCTGAGAACATGCCCCTACACAGAGTTTCAGATGAGCACGCTCTAATCACAGGTCACAACAGTCTCCTCAAAATGCAATTCCCAGCACAGACCTGCTTTGGGCAAAGGGAGATTTGGGAACAGGCTGTTCCCAATTTCTGAGACCAATTAGTTTAATTCAGGGTTTGTTTTTGATAAATCAGCTTCATTTCTACCAAGAAACCAAAAACGTTCTGCTGTTTAATCACGAAAAACATGGAGAGAATCCCAGAGCACGGCTCTGCAGGGGGCCTGGGGTGGGTGTGCCTGGGGGGCCCATGGCAGGGGCGGGCGGGGCCCAGGTGTGGGGGAAGGGGTGTCGGACCCTGGAGCGGCCTCAGGTGCGCGTGAGGTGGCGTGAGGTGGCGTGTCGGGGCCTATAGCGGCCTTACGTGTGCGTGTAGGGGGGTGTCGGGCCCTATAGCGGCCTCAGGTGCGTGTGTAGGGGGGCGTCGGGCCCCATAGCGGCCTCAGGTGCGTGGGTCGGGGGGGGTCGGGCCCTATCGCGGTCTAAAAAGGATGCTTACACATTTAAGATTTTTTACTATTCTAAGTATTCAATAAGCTACATTTTGTATGTTTTTACTTTTGCATCTCTACATCTGGACAATAAAAATAAAATTGTTTTCACTTCTGGTAACAACAAGCCTTGCTTTAGGAGTCTCTGCCCTGAAAATAACTACTTTCTTCTCAGTGTTAATAATTATTTTTGACAATCCTTACATTTTGGATACTTTAAATGCATAGATAACTATTACCCAGTCATAAGAACATAAATAAATAATAGCCATCTGTAACACTGATGTCAGCTTCTTTATCAGAGATGCTGATTTGGACTAGATGATTTCCAAACTCTCAGGCAAGAGAGACTCATCTCTATTCCAAGAGGTTCCTGCTCAGAGGACCATCACGCAAATTGATGGAGATAAGGAACAACTGACAGCCTCTACATATGTGAATTCTATGCACTAAAAAAACAGTTGCAGAAAAGAATGCTGTCTTGATGTTTTTCTGGTCACCTTATTCCCCCCAACCGTGCCCTTAGCATGTCCCTACCATGCCCTTAGCGTGCTGAGCCCCTCCCACCCCGTCCTTAGCATGTCCTTACTATGTCCTCAGCATGTCCTTAGAATGTTCTTAGCATGTTTATCCTCCTAGATGCCATTCTTGGCAACTTTTCCCTCTCTAACATGCCCTTAGCATGTCCCTAACATGCCCTTAGCGAGTCGAGCCCCCCCCCCTGCAGAGCAGGCTGGGTGGCAGAGCGTGCTCTCTTGGTCCCCTCTCCCAGATGATGGAGTACTCGATCCAGCCTCCCAGTCCACACAGGCAACTGGGAGGCTCATCCAGCTTTGCCACAGGGGCAAAGTAGCCTCAGAGGTTACTTTTGTTGGCCGTTACCACCACAAATGGTGCAAACTTCAGCAGAAGCTGTCAAGGGGAATGGAAAATAGGACAAGAGGAATGTCAGAGGACAGTACTTCAATATTGAAAAGAGAACAACTGCATTTGCTGAAACTTTAGAGATGACCACCATCATAACGGAGGATGAAACTTCTTACTGAGATTCTGCAGTTTAAATGCTTTTATTCCAGCAATTTGTGTGGAAACATAATGCTGCAAAATCAGATTCAGAGGCATGGAAAGAAGTGTTCTCATCATTGAGAGGAAAGAGGGGTTTTTTTACTGCTTTCTGTAAAGCAGTCAGCCCTACTGGAAATCTGAAATCGGAGATGATGATATTAACATGTGGTCAGGAGCAACAGATGGATTGCTGAGCCAAAATCTTGCAGAAAGTGGAGTTGAAATAGATCCTGAAAATGAATAACTCATCCTGAATATTAGTTCTCGACTACAGGCAGCTGTTGAAAAGCTTCTGGAAGCTATTAATGAAACATCAAATCAGGTAGGGCAATCTAATAGTGAAACATTTTTAATTTCCTACCTGGATTACTTTCTGTTTTTCTTTCTGCATTTCAACAAGTAAAGCAAGTGGTGCCAACTCTTAGGGTCTTACTGCTTGGTGTCTCCTAGGAGCCAAGACAACATATGAAAAGATAAGCTTTAATCTCAATTTACAGTTATACACTGTATCTATGTATTTATACTTACATATACAACCATTACTTTTGGTTGTGAAGAAAACCTTGAGACAGGAAACCCAAAGCCATCATTTAAGTAGAAGGAGAGCATTTGCTTAGATAGCCATCTTATTACCTTTTGAGATTCTCCCAGAGCTCACCATTTTGCACAAACATTTACCTGTTTGTTCATTCCCTTCTCAGGTTCCTCAGACTGGTTGGCACTGGCAGCTGAGGTATCATAATGCCTTGAGAAAGGACCTCTGCATGGTGTTCTTCATGTAAGCAAAAGCTGTTAGCACTGAAAATCTTCCCCCCAAAAGAGGATTCTCCTGAGATGGTAAGAAGAATTTCTGGTCACTAACAATTTAAATGGCATCCCCCTTTGTCACCTCCCTTGGGGACATCGAGGAGCTGATGGACAGCGGCAACAAGGCCAGGTCCTGGGGGCTTTGGGGGGGGACACACCTCGAAATTGGGGGGGGGCACCCCAAAAATCCGGCTGGGTCCCACCCACTGCCTCCTGGGTTGTCCCCCTGGGTCCCCCCCCCTTTGTCACCTCCCTTGGGGACATCGAGGAGCTGATGGACAGCGGCAACAAGGCCAGGTCCTGGGGGCTTTGGGACACAGTGATATCCCCCACTCTAGCTTAATGTTCCCCCAAGTTCACCACTCAAAACATCTTATTGCTTTATTTTTACTACTTATCCAAATCAAGCAATTCTCTGTCAAACACAAGAATCTCTTTGCCTCTTACATTTCAACTCATGAAGCATGGAGTGTCATGGTTCTGGAGAGGAGGGAATGGAGAAAGAAAATAAAAAGATAATAAGAAAAACACCCCAAAATTTTCATTAAAAGTCTCAGATTGAAAGGTCCCTCCCCACCCAAACCAGTCTGTGATTCCATGGTATTTTAAGGGACTGTTTCCAGTGAAGCGAGCTGGTGCCAAGTGTGGATCTCACTGGTGTGGGATGGAAAAGGAAGGAGGAGGTGCTGTCTCTCTGTTGGGCATCACCCCGTGGCACCTCCAGCACCCCAGAGCAGGAGCTCTCCCATCCCGCTTGGCCCATGTTTCTTTGTTGCTGCTTTGGGTTAAAAAGGAATCTCATACCTTACACTCAGAAACCTTCTCCAGTGCCCTCTACGAACACATCTTCCACTGTGCTCTCAATGTCTACAGAGAGACACTAGACATATCCTGCTGTGCTCAACAGAGCAGGACCCTGTGACTACGGGCAACTGGTTCCACAGTGAACCTTCTAGAACATGATGCACTGGAAGAAAGTTTACTGGGGAGAGAAATCAGAAGAAAAACTACCGAATGACGTGCATTTGTAGATACTACATAACAGTTACCAACTCATAACATCCCAGCCCTCCAGCAATCCAGTACCTAGTAAAATTATTAATACCTAATAAAGAGGCTTATTGTAGCTCTGAAGCTAGTGATTGCATTTTAATTACATATTTCTTTTGATTTAATAAGGTAGTAAATACTTTCTTCATCTCTCTTTAAAGATAAATATGCATTTTGAGTATTGGTACCCTTTATATAGGGTATTTATATTACATGCATAATCATCACCATATTTACCCTTTTATCTCTCTGGCTGCTATGAAATAAGATTATTTTTACTCTTACCCTTTTATCATGCCTGGCTGTTTCTAGCCAGTAGAGCTCTCCACTGTCAATACCAGATTTTGTAGTCTTAACAAGAATTATCTCACCTGTGCCTTCTAAACTAAATGTCGATCTTTTTCTGGTGTCTCATTCATGTTGCCTCTTTACTATGTGATTGTGCTTAGTCATGAAACCAACTCCCTGTCTCATGGTTTTCACAGTTGAGAGCCCTGAATCTCTCCACAGTTACTAAGAGACAAACTAGGAAACAGCATTAGAGACTCATGTTGTAACATGGGAGAGGCCTTCTAAATAGCTGGGACTAAGCAGTTATGGAAAGGGTCAGAAATCAGGCTGCTTTCACTGTTTCAAGGGACTGTGAAGGTAGAAGTTAGAATTTTATTAAAATCAACTCAAAGTGCATGTTCAAAATCTTTATTTGCCAATGGAAAGGGATATTTTGTAAGGGTCACGCTGTGAAAAATTGTGATAGGAAAAGTTAAGGATGGTTAGTGAAAGACTGGTGTGGATTACTTACAGAATTTGTGAAGTCTATCTAACTGTTGGTTTTTGGTATTGTTAGATAAGCATCTAAGGTTAGGGATGAAGCTTGTGTGGTTTCGTTGATCTCTTAAAATGTCATGTTGTCCATGAACATGCCTTGTGTCCACTGGCTGTTTAACTGGTAACAAACAGCACCTTGTCACAGCATCTGGAGGAAACGAGCCTTATCACAAGAAGTCAACATGGATTCTGTAAGGGGAAGTCATGCTTGACTAACCTGATAGCCTTTTATGATAATACAAGTAGTAGGATAGATGAGGGGAGGGCAGTGGATGTGGTATTCCTTGACTTCAGCAAGGTTTTTGATACTGTCTCCCATGGGATCCTCACAGCCAAGCTTAAGAAGTGTGGATTGAGTGATTGTGCAGTGAGGTGGATTGGGAAGTGGAGGATGATCAGAGGTCTGGAGCACCTCTCCTATGGGGACAGACTGAGAGAGTTGGGGTTGTTCAGTCTAGAGAAAAGAAAGCTCCGGGGAGACCTTATTGTGGCCTTCCAGTATCTGAAGGGAGCCTACAAGAAAGCTGGGGAGGGACTTCTTAGGCTGTCAGGCAGTGATGGTACTAGAGGGAATGGATTAAAGCTAGGGATAGGTAAATTCAGGTTAGATTTTAGGAAGAATTTCTTCACACAGCAGGAAACCTACCCTCATATCTGACCCTTCATCAGGGTCCAGCCTTCTACCCGTGAGCACGTAGGCTTACCCAACCCCCAGGTCATCACACTGATGCTGTGGCTCTATGTCCCACGTAGTTCAGAGCCAGGCCAGATCTGGACCTCAAACCACCCAATTGGCACAGATGAATGAGCTTCTCCTGTTAGCAAATGGATGGGATGTTCCATTGCACCTTCTGGTCACTCTGCCTTGTGCAGCTCGTTATATAAATTAGGAATGGGATCCTAGATGCCCAGAAGCAAAAAGCGGCCTGCTTCACATGTCCAGTGCCTTGCAGTTCCTAAACACAATTTTTCAATATAAAAGAGAGGGCAAGAAGAAAAACACCTTACCATGGTATTTACTGTCCTTCTTAACAATCCTCTGGACTTGCCAAATGCCTGGTGGTCTTCCACAGGAGACTGAAAGCCTCTTGTGAAGGCACACTGCTGTCCCTTCCTTACCGTACTTTTTAGGTATTATTTAGGTTTTTGTTTGTTTGTTTTTCCTGCTATAGCAAACTAATGTTAATGGCACACAGTCAATTTCTGTCATGGGCACCATGAGGTATTTTGAACAAGTGCCACCAAATCCAGCATGGAGTATAGAATACTTCAGGGCAAACAGGCCCTAATCTAGGCCCTTCTGATGCTGCAGCTGCTGTTGGCTCATAGGGCAGGAACAACTGTTTGTCGAGTGAATAGGAATGCATCCTGCCTTTTTTCTTTTTTTTTAACAGTGAACAGCCTGTGTAAAATGTACACTCAGTTATTTGGCCGGAGTCTGCTGCTGTTTGCTGAGGCCAGAAGCAGCTCTGAATACTGTCTCCTTGATTCAGTTGTTTAATTATGAATATAGTTTCTTAATTTTAAGCAAACAGGTTTCAGAACATTTGACTGGGAGGTTTCATTTCCTGTCCCCTTTCATAAAACTGAAGTTAATTATTAATTGCTAACTTGGAGGTAAATTAGGAAAAATATGGTGATATTGTAAAGAAGAGATTATACTGCAGTTAAAATGTAACTGCATGAATAGATGGGAGCGTACATACTAATTTCCCTTTCGTTCTCTAAAACCTTGAACAGAGCACAAGCCAGGATTTGACTTTGTGGGATAATTATTTTATTTTAAACATGAATATGTAATGAATTTTAAACAAAGTTTTGTTTCCATAGGGAGTTTTATATTTGCCATCAACAGGATGCCGGCCGCGGTATACCCGGGCTTCGGGTCTTCCTGCCTGCCCTGTTGCTGCCCCTCGGCATTCCTGGAGCTGTAGTCCCGGGGCACGGGGCTTCCTGGGCGCCATGTTGGTGGCACTCAGCATGCCGGGAGGTGTAGTCCCGGGGCACGGGGCTTTCTGTGAACAGAGTGGATGAGCCTCGTGAAGGGGAGGAGTGTGGAAGCAAGGGTAGGTCCCGCCGGTGACCGCAGGATGAGTAAAACCCCAAAAAGAAGGAAAACCAGGCTGCTGGAGGAGATATCCAAAGAGCCCCAGCTCTGCTTGTGCAGAGAAACCCAAATTCAGCTTTGCCAGCAAATCACCTGTCCCTGGTCCCCCTTCCCAGTGTCCAGCTCGGGCTGAGGATGGCATGGCTGGCTCCACCAAGTGGGCTGGGCAAGTCTCCCAGCAAACATCAGGATGATGTGTCAAGCCCAGTTTGCATTTTTTTTCCCACTGTTTGAGCAGGGTTAAATCATATCCCAAATAAGTCAAGGAAGTAAATAAATTTGGGAGTTGAGAAGAACTGAGTATGTATATAACTCCCAAAGAGCACCCAGAGAAAGTCTATCAATCCCAGTACATTTCAATAAGGAACATATGCTTATTAAGGATGTGCAACAGGAATGCAGAACAGCAGGATTCCTGAGGCTGTCTCTGGCAGCTGGATAGGTAGAGAGAAGTCTTTTAGATTTGATGTTCACATAACACGCGTGTGCTCGGCGCGCAGACGGTAACGAGTGCGAGGCGGAGCCGTGCGGCGCGGGCCGGGGCGTGTGCATGAACACGGGGGGCTCCTACAACTGCCACTGTCACCGCGGGTTCCAGCTCAGCCTGCACAAGGGCGTGCGATCCTGCGCCGGTGCGGGGGGACACGGGGGGGGACGCAGGGACAGGGGACACGGAACGGGACAGGGGACACGGGACAGGGGACATGGGACATGGGACACGCCCTTTGCCTGGCCCGGCCCAGGGTCCCCCCCCGGGCCCCTCTCCCCCCCCCAAACCGGCCCTGGTGACACCCCAGGGGTGTCCCAGCCCCTTCCCAGTGCCCCCCCACAGGGCACCACTTTGCCTGGCATATCCCAGGGTCCCCACCCTGCCCCTCTGTCCCCTAAAACCAGGGCCAGCTGGCACCCCGGGGACAGCCCTGTCCCCTCCCAGTGTCCCCTCCAGCCACCGTTCTGCCTGGCACACCACAAAGGAGTCACCAGCGTTTCTGAGGGCCTAAGCTTTGGGCCAGTCTGTTCAGGAGCTCTCTGGAACTGATGTGGGCAGCCACTGGTATCTTCTCACAGAGGCCACCTCTGAAGCCTTCTCCCCATTACCAGAACCTTGTCACAGAAACACAACATGTGTCTTTATTCCAAGAGTAAATTTCTCTCTGGAATAATTTAAACAGTGGATAAATATTGTCTTAATGAAAGAGATTTATGCTATCCCCAGGCCGCTGCCTCTGCCAAGTCCCGGAGTTTGCTGCGGGAGGCGCGCGGCCGCCGCTCCGGCCCGGCCCGGCCCGGCCCGGCTCGGCTCGGCCCCGGGACGGCGGGATGCCGTCGGAGCCAGCTGCGGTCTGCCGAGGGAGGGGGAGGCGGGGGGGGGGGGCCCTTTCCCGGGGCGGGGGGGGGGCCCCCGGCCGGGCCGGGGCCCCCCCCCGTGGGGGCCCCCCCGGGGGGGGGAGGCAACCCATAGTTCAGGGTTGGCAGCACTGTATTTTTAATTTCTAATACATCTGTATGCCTGGTTTTGGTTGTTTGTTTTGTTTCTTTGTTGTTGGTAGTTTGTTTCTATTTTGTTTTGTTGGTGTTTGTTTGTATTTTGATTTCTACCACTTATTTAGCTGCATTTAAAGATGTATATTGCCCTTACAGCTGCCCTTATGCATGGCTGTAAGTGTATATATGAAATGATACAAGTATGTCAGAAATTTGGGTGCCCCCAGTTTGGTCACGCCCCCGTCCCATCGCAGGTGCCTGGGGCGCCGTCATCGAGCGGGTGCAGGAGGCTCGAGCCAACGCCCGCCTCAGGCACCTCTCCTTTGCTGGTGAGTACTGGGAGGCACTGGGAGGCACTGGGAGGGACTTTGGGGGGCAGGGGGGGGGGCGGGGGGGGGGGGTGGGGGACTTGGGGGGGCTCGGGGGGCGCGCGGAGGGGGAGGGCGAGCTCGGCGGTATGCATTTCAGTTTCTGTCACTTACTAGTGACATCAGCAAATCAGTTTGTTATAGCAGCTTAGATGTGAGGTACAATGAACATTTATACCTCTCAGTGAACAGAGAATGTAAAGCAATTAAATTTACCTGAACCCTTCTGTCTACTTTATTGTTCTTAGCACAAGGAAGTTTGCTATAAGATGTGACTGTAAATATTTTATTTTTTTAGATATCACCTACTACAGGCAGTGTCATCTCCTGTACAAGTGTTTGTTTTAGCTTGCTTTAATCTTCAGAGAATGCTGAGGGAAATTCCAGGTGGCTGGGAAGACACAGAATAAGTCAAGTCTTTGGACTTAAAAAGCTGTTAGATCTTCAGGTAATTTTATGTGCCTCAGTGTGCACACTTTCATATCCCCTAACAGATAGGGACTGCTAAGCAATCAAGCAAGTCTGAACTATGTTGCTGCAAGTCAGGGAGTTTGAAGGAAATCAAGAAGCATTTTTGACTCCATTCCAAATCAATATCCACAAATAAATTATTTATATTCCACTGCTGGAAAACACTTAATAAGCAGGTGGAAAACAAACAAACAAAAACCACCAACACCAAAACAAACAAGCCAAAAAAGCAAAAATAAAATAAAAAAACACACAACAAACCAAAACACGCAGGGATGAGTGGAAATATAACTATATGGAGAAAGCCAGTAGGGAACCTCACCAAAAATATTTGCAGTTTTTAAGTAGCATTGTATTTTATTAGTGATCAAACAGTACTCTACTTAGACTGTAGTAGAAAAGCAGCAAATTTAATGCATTCATTATATATCAAAGAATGTTATTCTTTACTTGTGGAGTTCCAAAAGTTGTAGCTTTTACTAATATCATTTAATTAAAATTCGTTTCTGGTTGGTAAATAAAAGCTGCACTATATATTTAGTGCAATTGAAAGAAGAAAAAAAAAAACAAGGAGGTTTGAGGTGAAATTATGCACATATGTGCATGCTGAACCCAGTTATCAACAGGCAGTTGCTCATTAGTTCTAAATACACTTTCCTTGCCTAAGCATGCTTGCTTATAGACATTTCCAAAAGAAACAGCAGTGTTGAAGTGCCTGACATGAGGAGCTATGAAGTTGTTTTCACTGTCCCCAGAGATGTAGACCTTTAAGGTGTTGACAGCACACTGCTACACACCCCAAGATTTATGTTTTAGTAGTGGCACCATCTAATGCTGGTTGTGCTGTAGCAGGAACGGATATCTGTGAGAGTCACATGAAGATATTGAGAGCTGTGAAGGAAAAGCTCAAATTTCTAGCTGATGACACTTCTACTGGGGAATGCCTCCCTCCCAGCATAGTTTGTTAAATGCTAATAATTCATACTATTTAATTATCCAGTTATAACTTCAAAAAGCATTGTGTACAAGTGATATGAAGGAAAAGCTCAATTTCTAGCTGATGACACTTCTGCTGGGGAATATTACTGGCAATAGTCAATATCTATCTGAAATCCTCTTTCCCTCTCCCCAAAAACCAGACTTGAAATATGAACATATAGAATCATTCAGGTTGGAAGAGACCCTTGGGATCATCAAGTCCAACCATTAGCCCTACTCTACAAAGTTCACCCCTATAAACCATGTCCCTCAAAACCATATCCAAATTCCCCCTAAACACATCCAGAGATGGTGACTCAATCACTTCCCTGGGCAGCCTGTTCCGGATCCTCTCTCTACCAAAGCCACGACAGCAAGCCTTGCTTTTAACATTAAATACATACATTGTGAGCTTTTCCACCCCTCTGATCTGAGTTACTATTGCTTCCTTTCAGCAAAGGAAGTGATGTGTTGTGGTAAGATTGTATCATGGGGTGTTAGTCAGAACCAGGGGGATGTACAAGACAACAGTATGAGTCAGATTTTGACTCATTTACTTATAATTGGCAGTGCATTCTTTGATGATTAGTCAGAAGAGCAGCCTGGTGGGAGGGTGGAGGGAGAGGCTGATCCCTCAGGGTAACAGCAGGAGAATCAGAGGTGTTGCTTGGCTTGGAAAAGAACCATTTCCACACTTCAGAGATCACCAAGGTGTAGGCTGGGGGTGGGAGGAGGGGGAATGTCACAGGGAAAAGGCCCCTTGGCCCCAGCACCTCGACCCCAGTGACCTGCACCTTCTGGGTTGGGGTTTTTTGGCTGGGTTTGGAGAAAGGGAATGAACTTGTATATGAGAAGTAAGTAAAGACTTAATTTTTCCATTTTTTAAAGGGAATAAATTAGAACAGTAATGAGGAACCTGTCCAATTGACATTCTGTTTTCAAATGTAGTTGAGGGAAACATATAATTTCCATTATAGGACTAATTACAGGTCCTCTCAGAGTTATCTGCCATGATGATTTATATGGCTTAGAATGGCTTCTTGGCTTCCCATCAGGATTTCTTAAAAATTGTTTAAGAGCTTCCTCTGCCTCCCACTCCTCTGTTCCCACTCTAATATTGTTCCAAAACCCACATTAGGAGATTTTCTAATCAGCAGTTAAATAGTTAATGCTTACATTACTGCAGATGGAACAGGAGTTACTCCAGTAAAGGTATGCAGAGGGAAGGAGGAGAAAAGAGACAGCAAGGAGGAAAAAGCAGGCAGAGGAACAACCCTGAAGGAAAGATTTGCCCAGTAAAAGGAGCATTTAGTTGACTAACCAGATATAGTTACTGCAAGTCCTGCAGCGGAATAAGAGATGGCACAGCCCTAACCCTCAGATATGAACAGGATGCTACCAGATTAGTCTTCTGCACTGCTTTGAAGTTCAAAGCAGTCACAACAGGGAACCAAGTGCAATGTACACCCTGATGCATAGCTGACAACTGCAAAATGCTATTTTTTTAACAGCAAAAAACCCCATGCATGAGACTGTCAGTGTAACTCTCTCAACAATTACACATGAAATTTCTCCAAGCTCCAATAATCAAAGAATCATTAAGTTTGCAACAGACCTCCAAGAACATCAAGTCCAAGCAACTATGCAACATTATCATAATAACTAAACCATGTCCTGAAGTGTCACATCCACACATTTTTTGGACACCTCCAGGGATGGTGACTCCACCACCTCCCTGGACAGTCTGTTCGAGTGCTCAACAACTCTTACAGTATCGAAGTTTTTCCCAATACCCAATCTAACCTTCCCCCTTCCCACCAGCTTGCACTGATGACTGCAGCAAGTCCATTTGGGAGAGTCAGGCTCTAAACATGGAATCTCTAAACACTCTGACAAAGTTTAGCTGTGTTTTTTCCTCCTTGATGTGTGGATCATGAATGGAGTGCAGATTTTGGAACATAAATGAAGTTTACACACGAGTGAACACAAGTAAATAAAGTTTCCTGTGCAAACTGTATAGCAAATATGGGGTGTTAAGATGGTGAGAGGTAAATAGTCTGGGGGTGCTCCCCCCCCCTTTCTGGTCGCAGGGTCTCACCCGGGGAGGGGAAGGTGCCGGGGTTGCAGTGATGGTACCGTCGGGAGAAGTGGCTGAGGATCCGCTCCCGCTCCTGGGTCTCCCCCGTCAGCACCAGCGCCCGCAGGAAGCATCTGGGGGACCCCCCCCCCCCCCCCCCCCCCCCCCCGCGGCCGCCCCCGCCCGCCCGCCCGCCCGCCCCCCCCCCCCCCCCCCCCGCGCGTGTAACAAAATATCTTAGCTTACGGTGGGGAAATATCAACTTCATAAATAATTTGGATTCCCACTTTGTAAAATATTAAAGAACAGAGCTATCAGAGCTGGAAGCACTGGTGAGAGAGTATGCAAAGATCAAGTTAGAATACATTTCAGAAAGTTGAATGACAAAACTTCAGCAGTAGGAACCACCTGCTATCAGGAAGCATTTGTTGAAACACTGAACACAAAAAGGCTCTTTCTGAGTACCGACAGGTTTTATTTCATCCTTGCAAAAATATTCCCTTGGAGATTTTATCCGGCAACACCAAATCCCTAGCAAGGACGTGCAAATGGTGGAGCAGAGCCAGAACTTCCCTGGGGAAGCCAGTCACAACCTTCAATGGGAAGAGGGCAGGAGGGTACAAAAGGGGAACAAGGTGTTCCCTCTGAAGTGAAGGTGGGGCAGACTTTCCCACTTGCTACATAGCTGTGTGTTTCCACATCCAGAGGTGACTGAATCACAGACATGCCCCAAAATGACTTGGCTGTTTCTTCTCATTTTTTTCCCCCTGTTGATGGTTTTCTCCCCTCTCCCCCTTTACTGAGGAGCACCACTGAGCAGGACTAGCCTCATGACCAAGACACACAAGCATGCTGTGGTATTTTTCCAAGCTCAAGTTACAGACAGGAACCAGAGGGGGTAGTATTTGTAAACAAACACCAAAAAAAACCCCACCAAACACAACACAAACCCTCCGCGGGCCCCGGGGCGCCGCGCCCCGAGGCACTGGCTCCGTGGGCGCTGTGTCCCCGGGCACTGTGTCCCCGGGCGCTGTGTCCCCAGGCACTGTGTCCCCAGGCGCTGTGTCCCCAGGCACTGTGTCCCCGGGCGCTGTGTCCATGGGCGCTGTGTCCCCGGGCGCTGTGTCCCCAGGCACTGTGTCCCCAGGCACTGGGTCCCCGGGCACTGTGTCCCCGGGCACTGTGTCCCCGGGCGCTGGGGGATTTTCCAGAAGCCTTTTCATCATATCATACAGATTCAGTGGGGTTCTAGCAGATAAATTTGGTAAAAGTGTTTCTGGTCTCAGAACCCGGTCCATCAGCACAGACCTTTTTACCTCAGTGGAGCTCCATCGACCGCAAAGAAATTTCATGAAGGCAGCATATTAAAAAAAACATGGGTGTTATTAAAAGTGGATTTACCTGAGCGTAAGCACATATTTCATGACAACACAGCACTATTTACTGGGAAGATATGCGACAGTGGGATAGAAAACCCACTCGTACCTTGGCAGCTCGAGTGCAAGAACTGAAATCAGGAAACAAGCCACTGAAAGTGAGTGCCGTGCCAGTGTCTTGTGGGTGAAGATCGCGACATAACAGACAAAGTCGTGACCGCTCTGACTCACTGGAAAGCACATCCCATATGCACACCCAGAGAAAGGAAAGTGCTATCAACAAAAATCAGGATTAGGGGGGGCCCTTCCTGTGATTTAATTGTAGGTTGAATAGAAAAACTCATCCCTTCCACAGATGTTTTTTGTCTTCTGAAATTAGTCCTGTATGATTCTGTGATCCAGTGCCACTATTTCAGAGGTGTTACCTTGCATAGTTCATGAGCTTTTCAAGGTTAACATCATCATCACATGGTATGTTGTCCTGCACCTCTAAGTGAGCTTGTCTCTTGATCCACTTTCACTAATTACAGCTGTATCTGTGGATCTAATTTCTCGCCAGAGCAGGGTAAGACCAGAGCAGATTTCCACCATGCCCTTGATTAAATTATCTCCTTTCCTGGATTTTCTTGAATGGAACTGGAGCTCCTCCTTGTTCCATCCAACTCCACCTGCTTTTCTCACTCCCCAGCTCCCAGCACCTCCTCTGCCCCTGCAGTGATGGATCTGCAGAGGGTGCAGAGCTGCAAACATCTGTTGGTATTATCTCCATAATAAGATTACAGGAGCCCTTGAAGAACCTCAAAGTCTGGTCCACTGGCAGTGTTGTATGTACCTCCAGTGACTACATTAACAGAGAAACTTGGAGCATTTCTGAAGTCCATTTCTGAGCCCATGTGTGCACCCAGCCCTGTGACAGAAAGCCCTTTCAGACAAAGATCTGGGCATAGAGTCCCTCCCTCCTGCCCTCCCACCCCTCCTCTCTCCTGCCCACCTACCCATCAGTGGGTTGCAGTGTTTCATTGTCGGGAGGGCAGCCCTAGGGCATAGTAGAAATAAACTTTATTTCAGTGGGTTTTAATGGCTTCAGATTGGCCATTCAAAAGGGATTATGTCTGGGACCCCTCTTTTCCTTTGGAAAAGAAGCCATCTACTGCACTTTCATTTGTAAAATGTGTGAATCTCACCATGATCCACAGGCTGGATAACTGGGCCACAGAGTTAAATGATGCACCTGGGCTGAGGAGCAGGAGAACCAAGAGGTCAGTTTAAGGAGCAAAGTCTTGTGCGTCGTGTCGTTCTACTATCGGGGCCTCCCTGCCCCGCTCTGGTCTTTCCTGCGCCATCCGGGGATGTCCTGGCCCGTCCTGGGACGTACTGGCCCATACTGGTGGGTACTGGTCCATACTGGGATGTACTGGCCCATACTGGTGGGTACTGGTCCATACTGGGATGCACTGGCCCGTACTGGCGGGTACTGGTCCGTACTGGGATGTACTGGGCTGTACTGGTCCATACTGGGGTGTACTTGTCGTGTAGTGTTTGAATATAAGATGAACTAATTATCTTCTCTTGTATGTGCAGCAAAGGAGGATGCTGCTTTTGGAAGGTTCTGCTTGCTATGACTTCCCCTGTCCTTCTTATTCTTTTAGAGCTGTTTGTGTGATGTGGAGTTTTTCTTGTGTGAAATGATGACAAATTTGTGTTTGTACAAGCTTCAGTGTTTAGATATATAAGGTCCTTAGTTGGTAGTAGTTAGGAAATTTGTGATTCTTCAGAAAGGAGGAAGGGTATACTGAGAAAATGAGAAGCTTTTTTCCTTGTCGTAATACATTCCAGCTTAGTTCTGATTAGTTCCAACAGTACTGCCCATCTTCAAAACCTGTGTTTTGAAATAGCGCATGCTAATTTATTCATAATGTTGATTGAGAGGCTTTTAAAATCTCTGTGAAAAGATGTTTGTGCTTTCAAAATAAAAATACACTTGGCACTTTGTATATTTGCCTGTATTCCTGAATGTTGGCGGCGGGGGTGGGGGGGGGGAGGGGGGGAGGCGGGGGGTGCGGGGGGGGGGGGGGGGGGGGGGGGGGGGGGGACTGGTGATGCTGGAATGAGGCTGGGTGGGATACAGGGGGATACTGGAGATACTGGAATGAGTCTGGGTGGGTTCCGGGTGATACTGGAGATACTGGAATGAGGCTGGGAGGGGTCTGGGGGGAGACTGGGGATACTGGCATGAGGCGGGGTGGGGTAGGGGGGGAGGCTCTCTGGCTATGAGCAGGTATTGCAACCAAATGATCAGGAGCCAGTACTGACACCCAGCCCAGAGATGAGCACAGGGAATGAAGGGCTGTTCTTCCTGTACAAGGACAGGTTCTATGAAGTGCAACCAGTTCTGACAGCAGAGCCCTCAGCAGGAACAATTGACTGCTTCATGGAATGGGGAATCTGGGATGGATCTGGCTCCTGGAGTAGAAGCATCCCCAAGAGTTAAGCTCTTGTCTGATTTGGACTGTCACAGAGTATGATAAATGTATAGGACCATCATTATATAATAAACAATTGTCAAGTGTCAATATGTCTGTTTCAAGTGTCAATGTCTGTAACATGCAGAAATTGAAGTCAGGTCAGTGTTATTCTGTTGCCAGGAGGTTCACCTTCAAAGGATGCTTCCCTGCTCGGCAGTAGCCACCCAATCTCAGTTGACTTGTACTTCCTCCTCCCAATGGTAGTGTCAACAGCTTATGGGGTGTCAGGAAAGGAAATCTACATAGCAGTGCCCTCAGAGAATTTTAATATGCCCACAATCCAGAGCTAATCTGCCGGGTGGGCTGGATTTCTATCCTCCAAATTCACCTATCAGCAGGTGCAGAAGCTGCTGCACGTGTTGCCCTCTCTGATCCAGTCCACTGACATCAGAACCACGGGCTGGAGATGTCTGTCTCTGTCCTTTGGCTGTGAAAAAAAAAACCTTACAAAACTTTGGCAGCCTAATTCTAACATCTATTCCAGGCTGATGTCTGAAGTGTCACATTAGTTTGTTCTGTTTCTTTGACCTTAATTTTAATTAAATGTAATTGTTTTGGCTGGTGCTTAAATATAGCTGCTATGTTCCAATAAATCACTTTTAGATATTTCATTAGTGGTGAGTACTGAAAACCAAATTGAACTCAGGATGAAAATGTAGCTTGACTTTTTTAGCTTGTGCTTACTTAGCAAGAAGGTATTACAGAGAAGAAAACTTCTACTTAGTTTCTACATTTATTTTTGCTGTCTCATGGAGACGCAATCCTTTCAGATCGTGTATTACACTGCATCAGTCCAACTGTCCAACTTGCTGCTTGAAGTGCCTTTACAATAGCACTCAGTAGCTGTCTGTAGTTTGCAGCACCAAACATTTCTAATCCAAGTTATAATCTAATTTATAAAGATTGCTTTAGTGCACTAGAAACAATACATGTTTATGCCTTGATATTTTGACTGTCATCGGGCGTGGGGGTCGGGGGGGGCGGGGGGGGGGTCTCGCCGCGGGGGGGGGGGGGGACCGGGGGGGGGACGGGGGGATGCGGGGGGGGGACTGGGAGATACTGGGAGGGGACTGGGAGATACTGGGAGGGGACTGGGGATACTGGGAGGGGACTGGGAGATACTGGGAGGGAACTGGGGGATACTGGGGAGGGACTGGGAGATACTGGGAGGGCACTGGGGATACTGGGGGGGTACTGGGAGCAACGCCCCTTGAGGCTGGGTCCTGTCAAGATTGGATCTGGCAGCTCAAATGTAAACCTGAAAGAATGCATTAACATTGTGTAATTTCTCTTCTGAATACATAAAGCAGCCCAAACTAGGTACATGTGTTTGAAAAAGGAATGGACAAAATGTTCCTACCGCGATAGTCTTGGCCATAAAGGGAGAAGTGAGCGTTTGGTGGTATGGTTCCAGAGTGGAGGAAAACTGATTGTTGTTGAAAACAGATACCATCATAAGCCAGTGGTCATGACAGTGAAGAGAAAGAAGAGACCGTCAAAACACCTTCAATGATCATAAGCAACAAACATACTAAAGCAAGGGTGAAGGCAAGGGATCCAGGGGCCCTTCTTTTTCCCCCATGTCTTCTTCCATTATACCCAGCTCGGTGGTATCAGGACATTTAAGGAAGACAGCAGGTTCATATACTCTGGTGCCAGGGATTTTATTTTTTTTTTTATGTTCTAGCAATTCTCTTTTCTAGTGATTTCTAGGGTATCCTTGGGACTTTCACTTAAACTGCCCCTCACCTGCCTTTAAACCCTGTCGAAAGACTTCCCTGAGTACGTGTTTGCTGTTTCTGATGAGGAAGATTATTCTTCTGAAATAAAAGATCTGGGGCTGCTGGAGAGTGGAGAGGATGTCAACGTTGCCATTCTGGATGAAGGTGGCAAGAAATATGCCATGGAGCCAGAAGAGTTTGACTCTGATGTAAAAAGGGGATTTGGGGACAAAACTGTGGATTTAGGGACAAAAAAGGGATTTCTTTTTTTTAAAAAGGGGAATTTGGGGACAAAAAGGGGAATTTGGGGACAAAAATGGGGATTTGGGGACAAAAATGGGTATTTTGGGGGAAAAGGGGAGGTGGGGATAAAAATGGGTAGTTGGGGGGAAAAAAGGAGGGTTTGGGGACAAAAAGGGGTAGGTTGGGGGAAAAAAGGGGGGGTTTGACAGCAAGAGAAAGAGTAAGCCCCGTGCTTAAGAACAGAAGAGTGAGGATGCTACAGTATTTAATCCCATTTTCTCCTGCAAGTAGAACTGTCCAGGCAGCTTCCTGGACTTCACTGAGGGCTTCACTGGCCTCCTCTGAGGTCAGTTCCTCAGTATTTTATAGTCTTGGTATGATTAAGCAATTTGGTGTAGAGAGCTGATGTTCATGTTGAACAATTTTTTATTTTTTTTTTTTTTTTCAATTTATTTTCATTTTATCTCACCATAGAGCTGTGTGGTCTTCTCTAAGATCTGTTGCTTTTGGTAAACAGGGTGACTTTGAATTTGTAATCAATAGAGGCATTGAAAAATTGCTTTGAACTGTATCCTGTTATTCTGGTTGTCAGTTTTTGTTTGCTACAGTCAGCAAGTGCACTGGTCAGGATTTTTCAGCTAAGATCTCTGAAACAGTTTCTTAAACAGAGTATTTGTGGGTAATCAGATGTCTTGCACATTTGTAAGAGAATTACATCTAATGAAATCTGACATAGTTAATGTAGAACTTTTTCAGAAGCTTTGATCAATGAATTAGAAAGTAAAAGTGGACATTTTATTTCTCATTCCTTCTGCCCCTGCTTCTTTCTCGGGGTGCTGTTTGCTTCATAGTCTTACTGTGGTAAAGCATTTTTCTGAAAGAATGAGAAGATTATAATGTGAAGAAAATCTAGATTTTCTTGTCTTAAACTCTTTGTGACTTGGTGTTGGACTCAATGGTACCTTCCAGCCCCTGACATCCTGGGATCCAGTTCAGAGGAGCTCAGAGAACTGCAGGTTCCAGATAATCTCTGGCTTTTACAGCATCCTATGGAGCAGCAGATGGAAACTACAAGACATCTTGTGTTTTCCCAGAGAACCAGAGCATCAGAAACAGCAGACAAAATAAATCTCCCTGTGAGCTGTGCAACTACCCAGGATCAGCTCCTTTGTATTTCTGAGAACAATACTTATGTATTTCATATTCCAGTTTAACTCGCGTGCATAAAATAAACTGCTCTGTATTTAAACTATGACTCCAAGTCAGCAACATGAGTAAAAATCCATTTAACAGATTCAGGAGAGATCACTGATCTCTGTTGTTTCACTTCCATGACTACTTTTAATGTATACAGCACAACTAACTTTGTAGTGTTTTTTTGTTAAAATAGTATATTTTCAGTAATCCAAGAATTCAAACAAATTAGAATTCCTTAGGTACTTATAGAAGCTTTTTTTTGTTGTCTTTTATGTTAGTCGCCAATCTGAGCTCAAGCTGAGCTTTTGCCTCTTTTATTTTATTCCTGCATTGCCCCACAGAATCCTTATAGTTTTTGTGAGTGGCTTGCCGCTTCTTCCATAGGTGATAGACCTTCTTTTTCTATTTCATTTTTTTAAATGATCTTAAAGATGATCAAGTCCAACTGTCTACTAAACTAAGACAGTTCACTGTTTGCACTCTCTTCTGTCATCATACAGATCCAAACAAGTACCTTGGATTCGTTCTGATCCGATTTTCGGGTTCTTTTCATTATTTCTTCAATTCTCTGTTAAAAGAGGGAAAATATTTGCTATGACATACAGAGCTTTATATTTCAGCATCCTGGCTTGCATTTCCAGTAACAATATATTTTTGTATTTTATAAATTTTCTCCCTTTTTTTCCTAGTTTTTAAAGCTCACAAGCCAGATTGGCCTTTTTTTTATCACACTTCTGTCTCTCCTAACGATCAGAGATCCTCCAGAAACTGAAAGCTTTTCATTATTCTTCCACATTTATTTTCCAGGAAGAATGCCCATTTTCTCTCGCTGCATTAATAATATTTTCCTTTGCACGAGCCATCAGAAAACTATTTAGCATCTAATTTGACAAAGTACTAATATAATTAAAATGTTCTGACCAAACAATTACATTAGAGGGATCCTCGGGTATTATCACCCTGAAGTT